>CM044006.1:34063773-34226273 GCA_024085815.1 Flaveria linearis
GGTTTTGAAATTTCATTTTACACATATAGTCCCTACGGTTTCCTATTTTGTTATTTTATGCACTTAAACTTCTTTAAAGTTTCATAAATTACATATTTACCCCCTGGACTTTATTAGATCCGAATTTAATAATTTTTATAAATTATTATTATTAATAACAATATTATTATTATCATTATTATTGTTATTATTATTTTTTTTTAACAATATTATTATTGTTATTGTTATTATATTATTGTTATTTATATTTTTATTTTTAATAATATCATTATTAAATACTAATAAAATATAAAAACAAATCACACAAATACTAGATTTGCATATATATAAATCATGAAATTTTCCGAGTTGTCACAGTGAGTATGGATATAATTTGAAAAGATTAAAATATCATCAATGTATATAAATATATAATCATAATCTTTAAATATAAGATCCATCTTTCTTTGAAATATTTGTGGAGCATTTTTTAATCCAGAAGGCATTACAAGCCATTCATATTGCCCTTGAGGAGTAGAGAATGTTGTATAAGCTATACTATCGAGATGCATCTTTTATTTGCCAAAATCCAGTTTTACAATCAAACTTTGAAAATATTTTCTTATTTCTTGTCCAATTGATTAGACTTTCTTTATGAGGTAAAAGTATCCATCAAATATAGTATTATCATTTAATTTTTTTATATTTATTACCATTCTAGCCTTACCTCTTGTTATTTCAGCATGTTTTCTTACTAAGAAAGCAGGAGAACTATGTGGACTATTGCTAGCTCTAATCAATTTTAAGTGAAGAAGCTCTTTTATTTGAGAGCTAAATTCCTTTTGGTCTTCTGGATTATATCTCATAAGCTTAACTCTAATTTCTTTATCTTTATCTTTCATTTCTAGTTTAGCTGTTATTTGATTTTTATCTCAAAATTGTAATGGGTTATCTGTGTAACTTATCTTAACTTATGCTTGATATTATTGAGATCAAGTTTCCTTAGATTGACTTGATAGTCTATCGAAGTTTCTTTATTGTACTCTAGAATTGGTATTCCCTTTTCAAGTTTTGGTTTTTCTTTATATCATATATCACCACGCTGGCTTGCGCGAGTTTTAAAGCTAATTGAGAATTTTCTTTCATATGCATTTTTAATTCTTCTAACTACTATCAAGCTATGACACGGAGTTTTTAATCATATTTGGTAAGTCACTATGTCAAAAGTGATTTTACTAAATCTTTGCAAAAAGTTATTTCCTAAAAGGACATCTGAGCCAGAATCATAAAAGTAGAATGATGGACATTTAACTATATATGATCCTATCAACAATATTGGTTTTTTTATTCCTTTTCTCAAAGAAATGATATTTCTAGAAAAACTAATACCATTGCATGGTGTTAAATCTTCATGATATTTTTTAGGGAAGCAATTTGGTTTACATATACATAGTCTTGAACCACTATCTATATAGGCAGCAAAGTATTCAGCTTTAATCTTTATAAGTAATTCCTATTGGTATATATATACTATTAGGGCTTGTCATTTTGGTATATATATCATTTTATCATTAAATGTTATTTTCAATCCATAAGAAGTCATCTGATATGGCTTTACGTTTTCAAGAGATGTTAATCCTAACATAATTTCTAGTGTATCATTTTGTCATTATTTCCTATCAATAATCTTAATGAAATTTTGTCTTCTCCAAATTTAAGTATTGTTTATATAGCTTCATTTATATCATGTAACTCACCATTAAATTTGTATACTGTTAAGGTTCATTTAGCTAATATCTTTGTAAATATTTGCAAAGTTAATTTCATTTGCTCCTGTATCTACAAGTATGTTTATATTAGAGAATTTTATTCCATCAAAATATTCTTCTTGTATCTTATAATTTCTTACATTATCTTCCTTTGCATCAATAATATTAAAATCTACTAGAATTTATTAATCTCGTTAATGGATGACTTGTCATACTTGTATCTGTAAAACTTAGTCGAGAGATAACCTGGTTAGATATTAGTAAGGGTTTATCTCTTAAGTCAAGAGTTAAAGGTCTTGAATCTATTTCTTCTATTTTAGGTAAACTTGGTACTCGTATTTGACATACATCATTAAATAAAAAAGGGAAATCTATGGTATTTTTTATACTAAACAATCAGAATGATGTGTTTGATATCGCATAAGATATAGCATATGTAATAGAATATGGTCTATTTTATTGTCTAAAGAAATCTTTTCTTTTGAAATCTTGTAATAAACTTAATTTTTTATCAAAATATTTTTCTTGATATAATAGGAAATTCTAGGGTAAATATTAAACTTTAGTTTTTCATATTACAAGTTTCCTCTTAACATCCCAAGACATACTTCTTCTCTATTTGTATTCTATTATCCATAACTGCTAGTTCTATAGGTGTATCTATTCCTTCTTAAATGTGGCTTTAATTATAATTTGTATGGCTCCTACATGTATCTATCCTAATGTATTTTGAATATTAGGTTTAATCTTTTGTAATTTTTCTTGGATATCTTTTTAGATAATAGGGGTATCATAACTTTATTAGACGTTATATTTATATCTAGTGCTCTTTCTTGAATATTTAACCCATAAATAAATGATGATTTCTAGGTTTTATTCCTATTCTTTCTAAAGTATTTAATTTAAATCCAGAATAATTAGATAATGAAACTTTTCATGTTGTATTTGTTTCATTTTTCGTATCTATTAAAATTTCTTACTTATATTCCCCAAATTGCTTATCCTGGCTATCGAGTATACTATTATCTATTCTACTAGTGGTAGCAAGGTCAAATCTATTCATCTTCAGATGATGTGTATTCTGTTTCAGTAAAAATAAATATATTTTCGTCAGAATCTATATTTTGAAAGTCATTAATAGGTATAAAATCCCATCATCTATCATTTTTTTCAATATCTTCATCTATTAAAATATTTAAGATTTTATTGCATTTCTTAAGACATCTATTAGCATAATGACCTTTTTCATGACAAAAGTACATCTACACTCTTTAGGACTTGGCTATCTTTTGTAAGTGGTTTAAAAACCTTTTTATATCATTTTCTTTTATAATACTTGTTTTACGCTTTTTAAAATATCTTTTTTCAAAAATGACTCATTTTCTTATATTCTTTTTAATCATTTCGTAATAGTAAGAACTATCACATCCTATCATTAAGGGCATTTTTGGATTACTACAACATAAAGATATCTTTCTTTTTAATCATTTACTCATTTTAGCCAATTAGCGTCTCCATACCATTCACTAAGTTTATCTTTAACATGTGTTATTTTTTTACCTAATGTGTCTGTTGTTTCTGATCTATAAGTATTTATTAACTTTTTACCCATTGGTCTGGTATCTTAGCAAAAAATAAAGGTAAATAAATATCCGTATCTAAAACTTGATTATATATATGATAATAATAATTTTGAAAGACACAAATATATCTATCAATTTCACAAAATTCGCATAATTGTAATCTTAATAGAGTTGTTGTATATTTTTGTACGGTGGATGGATCTCTTATTAGATTCCCTTCACCGCAAAATTGTAATCTAAAAGCTTCTACAGCTCTTGTAATGATATTAGCTATAATATCATCTGTTTCGAATATTGTTTTTTAAATCAGGATCCATATTTTACCATATCTTAAGGCACTATTTAATAAAGTTCTTTCTAAATCCCCTTATTGTATCTATATCCATTTTATTAACTGAGACTGCTATTCTAAAAGCAGTTTCCCATTTATCTATGGCTTCTTCAGTATTATTCATACAATCTATATGTAGATATATCCCAAAAGGGTTTATCGGTTCAATTTTCATACTTAAATAAGGTTTATAATTATCTTCATGTTTTAACGTTGATGTTATAGTGGCATATCCTTTAGTTGGTCTATGAAATTCATTTCTAACCTGTATATTTCTACTAGTACTAGGAATATCATTTACGTTAAAATTTCTTCATTTGTATGAACTTTATATTAACAAAATCATCTTTTAGTTTCATATCACTTTTCTTGGTTATTATGTTTTCTACTTCAGAATCTTCTGCGTAAATACAATTTTCAGAATCAGAACTCATTTTTTTGTTTTTTCTATAATCTTTTAGAATTTTCATATTATTTAAAAGTTGCATATAGGTTCTTGTAATCTATTCTTATTCATATTAGTATTTTCTTTAATTTTTCTATTAAGATAGGCACACTCTAATAGTTCTATTACTTTATCTAACGTAAAAATTATTTTATCTCCGTAAAATATAATAGTATTTTGTATATATATTAAATCTCTATCTATTTTTAACGAATTATCGTTTTCTTTTAATTTGTTAAAAGTAAAATTTTCCATTATGAAGAATTATAATGCCAATCAGTATCATCAAATCTATTATCCGTATTTATCCATTCATATCTATAAAAATTAAAGTCTTCATCAGAAATATATTCTTCATCAAATTCATCATCAGAGTGTAAAAGTTCATTTCTGACAAAACTATTTAATCTAAAAATCGTAACTTCATTATTAATGAAATTTAAGTTTAAAAATATCAAGTTATCAAAATCAATATTATTAAGTTAAAATCCGAGCCAACATCCCCCCCGAAGGAAATCTGTGTGGCTCTTATTCAAGATATGTTGATTATACTAGAATTTTTCCTAGAATCAATTACTTACAAAGATATTCTCCAAGAGAAATTAGATATTGGTATGACTTCGGAGCTGTAAATTTGATATATCTTACTTCCCCGGATTTTCTAGAAATAATAAATTTTCCAAAATGGGTTAAAGATGGGGTAAAAGATTGCTATATTAATAACCCATCAATTACTCCTAAAGATATTTTGGCTTTATTAATTTTATCAGCAGGACCAGATTTTTATAAAAATGAATGCTATCCTGCATATCATTTTATACAAATAGAAAAGTATCAATCGTTTTTTTGCTCTTTTAAAAACACAAGAAAGGTTTTTGAAGGTTTTCATAAATATAATATTCATTTTAGAAGAGCAATAGGCGTAAGAGTGATTCTAGCTGTTTAGAATGTGCTTTTAAAAAAGGTTTCAGAACTTATGATGGAGAAAGCATGTATTTTTCAATTATGATATCACCTGCTAAGGTATCTCCACCTGCTGCGATACGATTTTTAAAATAGAAGATAAGTCTTTTAGAAAGAGGAATTATAAAATCGAGTCCTCAAGCTCAGTTTAAAATTTGCAGATACAGAGAACATACTGATAATATATGTCCCTCTTGTTTAAAACAAAGTAAAAACATAAATATTGAGTTCTCAAAAAGAAATCAATCATCTGATAATTAAGATTTTGTTTTCAAAAATATAATTTCATGAATAATAGATATTCATAAAAGATGGAATAATAGATATTCATAAAAGATGGAATAATATATATGACTTCATGGAAATATTCTTAAAATGTTGATCGATACATTCCAAAATTTGAATTCATTGGAAAAAAATATCGATATGAATGACCTGCAATAATTGATATGATTAAATGAAGATTCTCAATCAAAGTCAAAGTTGGTGTTTTCAGAGAAGATAAATAAGGTGAACATGGAATATATAATTAAAAAAGAGACATGATATAAAGTCATGTCAAGCAAGATATGGAAAAGACAAAGAAGATAAAAGCTGGAGCTTATCACAAAAAATCACTATAAAAGGAGGAGCATATTGAAGAAAAGGGGCATCGACACTTAAAGAGTGTTTGTGAGAAAAACCTATGTACTAAAAATAAAGTCTTGTATTTTCCTTTTGATTTTCAATAAAACCTTCCTGTAAGATATTTGTGTTTGTAAACTCGTCATGAAATAAAACTTTTTTATTTCTTTATAAATCCTTTGATTGATCTTAGTTATTGAGTAATATTTCCTCTTTAAGAAGAGAAACCTCCAACACTTAACACTCCCTTTCTACCCTACATCAAGAAGTAGGAAACGACACTTGGTTGTGCTGGATATTGCTGAATGAGCTAAAGAGGAGTTACCTAAGTTAACTTAGGTTTGGTTTGAGAAGGCCTAGTAAAAAGACTATTAGTGTAACCAGGCGATATTACTGTCGAAACGGCAGAAAGGTAAGGAAGCGTGTTGAACCCTAATCTTTTTAATTTTGAATATTTCTAAATACTTGATGCTCATAGTTTTATAAGAAAATTATCTTTAAAAAACTTTTAATCTTAAGCAAAACTTTTTAATAATAAAATTTCATGGTTATGATGATATTTCTTAAATAACATAACATGTGGTTAATAAAATTAATAACATTAAATAATTTGATATAATCTTAAATTTTCTAGATAATAATGTACTTGAATTACAGATTTTGAACCGACAAAATATTTCGGCTCTTACCACCACCGGTAATGGATATATATATACATATATAAATATAAAATATATATATATATATGTATATATATATATATGTATGTATGTATGTATGTATATATGTATATATATATGTATGTATATATATACACATATATATCTATGTATATGTATGTATATATATATACACATATATATCTATATATGTATGTATATATATACACATATATATCTATGTATATGTATATACACATATATATCTATGTATATGTATATATAAATATAAATATATACATATCTGTATATGTATATATAAATATAAATATATACATATCTATATATGTATATATAAATATAAATATATACATATCTGTATATGTATATATAAATATAAATATATAAAGATCTATATATATCAATATATAAATATATAAATATATAAACATATATATATATAAACATAAACATATATATATAAATATATATATAAACATATATATATATATATATATATATATAAATATATAAATAATATATCCATACATATATATAGATATATGTGTATATATATATATACATATATATATACACATATACATATACATATATATATACATACATATATATATATACACATACACATACATATACATATATATACATATATATACATATACATATATATATACATATACATATATATATACATATACATATATATATACACATATATGTATATCCATATATATATACATATATATCCATGTGTATATATATATGTGTGTATATATACATATAGATACACATGGATATATATATATATAAACATATATATATATAAACAATATATAAACATATATATATATATTGTTCTTAAATAAATTGATGAGTTTAAGTATTAATAATTATCTATACTATATATATATTCATTTGAGTAGGACAAAGAGTCATTTTACACAATCTCTTAAAATTAAGAGATGTACAACATTATTTGCATTTGTTACAAGTCAGTAAAGCATCATTCACCCAACAACCCTAGATAAGGCTTTCATGAAGAAGAAGTATCACAACGCATCATTTTCTTCCTTCCGAAAGAAGAAGGTCACCACTGCTTCTTTTTTCCTCGGCACCCAACATTATGAAAGAAGATATGTTTTGGCTTCTTCTTAAAGGGTTCTGTGCACAGTCAATAAATGAGCGGGCGATTCAAAATTCAATTCTCTCCTATGAAGTCACACCTCTAGAATTCGATTCTACACAAGGATGTATGATTTGCTGAACTCATGTAAGTCACATATACTTGATTTGAAACCCTAACTAAGTTTTGTTGCTGAATTAAGGTTTTTGGTTAACAATTTAGTTAATTGTTTCTAAATCAGGTGCATATTTTGTTAGATTGGGCTTTGGATTTGGGTTTTCTTACAAAGATTCGCATAACAATCTCCTACATACCCAAAACAATTCAAAATAGAATGATTTTCGGTTATTCGGTTGTCATCAGAAACCCGAAACCGATTGAAGGTGATCTGCTACATTTAACTGAAGCCCCTGTAATATGGTAAAATTGGCTCCGCATTAGGCTCCAAAAGGTTGCAAACGATTGATGCCAGTTCTTAAGGTAAATCTACAAACACTTTTGCAGTTACAATATAGATATTTGATTTTTTTTCCCTTGAATTTTGTTGTAGAACTAAATTACATCTTAATGTTAAATAGATTGTGAACTTGGGGATGCATTCAAATGAAAAACTTTATATGTTTGCTTGATTCAGTCATGCATACCACATGTTTGATGAAATGCCTAAATGAAATGCTTGCTTGAATTTTGGGGATGAACTGTTGTTTGATGTGTTAGATAGCTCTTTAACCTCATAAACCCACCTACCCAAGTAATGCACAAACCTAATGGATGGATTAAAAAGTAAGAATTTTTGTTTGGTCATTAATGGAGATTGACTTATGGTCATACGAAACAGAAAGAAACCCAAGAACATAATGAAACCATTATGTTACACATTCCTATAGTTAGCGGTCCAGTGCTATTCACTGGAATCCTGCTAATCAGGATGAGGTGTATTATCAACTCTTTTTCTTCTCATTGTCATTTTCCTCTTTTATATTTGCAGATGCATATGTTTTATACTTTCATATAATATAATCTATGGTTATTTATTATAGTTAGTTCATATGTTCCAGTTTCATTGTTCCATGCGATATTAATAAGAAAAGAGATCCAAAAGCACAAACATATTGTCACTGCTCCTGATCATAAAATTTTTACGCTTTTCATACTCTATTAGAAAAAGTCAGTTTTGGTCTTGTGAATTTTGTTCTCTAAATAAGCCGCTGACCTTTTGACACCACATTTGGAGACCATTTTACAGCACCTAATGTGCGCATTTGGGAAATACCAGGTTGATTCATTATATATTAGTTAAGATATGCATCTTTCGTTTTAAAAGAGGCACAGCTTTTAAAGGCAAACATATTGCTCTCAGTCTTTTGAAGTTATGTTTCGACTTTTACATCAAATGTGATTTTCAGCTATGATTGTTACACCATTTTTTGCATCACATAAAGAACATTTTTGTATATATCTAGATTAAAATGAGTAACAAAAAAGAGTTTTTTTTCAAAACATTTAGGAGGTCGGTGCTGAAGAAAACTCTAGCTCTCATAGTTACATGGTGGTGTTCCAGTATGGATCTGCTGTCTTGTTCAATGTTGAGGATCATGAAGTTGAGTCCTATCTGTCCATAATTAAATGGCATGCTTCTGGGTCGGTACTAAAAGACTCAGAGACAAGAAATGATGGTTAGTTAGTTTTTGCATATATGTGGCAATTTCGACCCCGTACTTATTAATAAATTGATTTTGGTTGTGTCTTATCTCAAATGGGTCAAATAAATAAGATTGACTAATGGGTAACGGGGAAATCAGGTTGAAAGCCTCCCATAGTCAATCTTTAATTCATACAATCTCCTGAAAATTTTAATAAAAAGTTTTATATCATTGTTATGATAACATTGTTTTGGAAATTATATTAACAAAATTTAGAAATGGACAAAAAGTTCTTTAGTTTAACCCATACTAGACACATACATTATGCCATCTCTTCTTTCTCTATTGCCACATTCACATTTCCGCCACATTCACATTTCCGCCACATTCACATTTCCGTCTATAATAACTGCATTAAAGCGTGTGTGCTTGTTTAAACAGATTATGTAATCAAAGTGAAGCCATTGTTGTCTGAGGATATGCAGGGTGGCCCAAATTACATCGTCCTTAAAAACCTTGATATTGACAGTATACGTGTTATTAGTAGCGTGCTTGGCCAAAGTATTGCATTAGACTATTTCGTGTCACAGGTACTAAACACTTGTCGCATTTTTCTCTAGAGAAAAAAGTATATAGGATTTTATGAGTCTACATGTTTTCTTTTTGCAAAGGTTGATGGCATGGTTAAAGAATTTATAGATATCAATCGTATAATGGAGAAAACTGGCACATTTACTATGAAAAGGAAGAAGCTTTTTCAACTTGTTGGAAAGGCTAATTCAAATTTAGCTGATGTGATTCTTAGAGTAGGACTTTTCGATAGGTAATTGTTTGTATATGTTCATAATTTTTTGTTAGCCCGTCTTAAAAGTCTAGAACACGCATCTTTTATTTATTTTCAACCAGAGGATCCTTCTAGAGATTTTTTTACACACTAAATAACTAGAACTTCATGAAGTCTTTATTTAAAAAACTGGATTGTATTGAAAAATTACAATTTTGTAATCATATCTGAACCACATTATGTGAAAAGAATGGGACAGAGTTCTTCTGGGTCGACTCAAACCAATCGTTTCGATTCATAGAAATGGTAGCTATCTTGACTGAAACCGATCACCAACTCACACATTGGACACCTCTAATATATTTATGTATATACAAATAGAGGGATAAACATGTTATTCTTTATTGTTAAAAAACAATAGTATCTCTATATTTCAGATCAGAGATAGCCTGGAGAGAGGCAAAATATGCTCAAATATACGAGTACCTTCATGAGGAATATGAAGTCGCACAACGGCTCGGAAATCTTGATTATAAGCTGAAGTTTGTAGAGGTAACCTTAGTTCTGTCCCTTTTTAGTCATATGTGATAGTGGGAACTGAGAACAAGAACGGTTAAGTTGTAATGGATGTATTGACATGTTCTATTATCACTTATCGTTCTCTTTTTCTTTCTTTTACACATAATATTCATTTTTTACAAGAGGCCCTCCAAAACCGAAAGTCCGATCTTTTGGAATGGTGCATCATAGTGCTGCTGAGCATCGATAACGTTATAGGAATTTATGAAATCATACGGGAAACCAACATTGTCCTGGTATGATGGATGGGAGAAGATTGATGAAGACATATTTATTTTCAAGTTTTTTTTTTTGAAAGGTTAGTACATAGAATTGAGATAGGAGAAGATTGATTTAAAACCATAGAACATATTTATACTTCTTTGTACATTTACTAACAAAAAACGAGTACCGCATTGTAAATTGTCGTTGCCGCCGCATTGCGCGGGTCCCCAATTAATAACAATAATATTAATTTCAATCCATATTATGGTAACACCTAACAATTCTTATCGCATGGCGTATTAATGTTAAAGGTAGAATTAATAATATTTATAATAATCGTGATATTAATTTTTGAAATAAAATTTTATGAAGGACTTTTGTAGTGATTTATAAATAGTGAATAATTGTTAGTATCGACATAAATAATTAGAGTAAATCTAACAATAACTGATATCACTTTTAAATCATAAATGGTTTTATTACTTATTAATAAGCGTAATAGTTTTAAAATAGTAATAATACTATCAATAGTAACAATTTTAGCACAATGGTCACGTTAAGATAACAATATTATTTATAACCTTAGGAATTTTTTTATTTATAATAAACATTGATAAGAACTTAGATTTATGACTAGAGCAATCATTCCAATAAAAATTATAGTCAATAATTTGTTAATGCAACTAAAACTGTAATTTGGAGTAAAATAACATTATTAGTATCATTATTAATAATAGTAGCAATGATAAGCATAATAACACTAATAATAGTATATGGCATTAAAAGTTATAATTGCTAATATTGTAGTGTTATAATAATGCTAGTATGTCATTTTTTTATCACCAACTAGGGGTTGTGATTTTTCAAGTAATATAACGATAATAATAATTTTGATCAACGATGCATATGTGAATGGTAATGTTTATGATAACAAGGTGACGTTATAAGTTATTACTCTAGGTGAAATTTTCATAAGTAAGAATATAAACATATTAACACGAATTTTATTTGAATGACCATTACTCATGTGTGTATAAATGATTTAGACATTTAATATTTTACATTTATTTTTATTGTGCAATAGCGCATCTTGTTTATCAGTTATGGCATTTTGTCTATATGTATATGTTATTATTCTATAAAATTATTACTTGTTTTAATTATACACCGTAAGCTCCACCACTTATTATCATTTAAACGAGTCAAATTAATTTTACATTTTAGTTACGCGCTATACCTTTCCACTCGATTGGTGAATGTGAACACACTCTTAGTTACGCGCTATACCTTTCCACTCGATTGGTGAATGTGAACCAATGTTTTCAAAACCGGACCGGAAAGCGAACCGGACGGCCTAGAGGTTTACTGGTCGGACCGGTCGGACCGGTCGGACCGGATTACGAACCGGATGACGTCATAAATATTTAAAAAAATATAAAAAAATTTCATATATTTATAAAACTACAAACACATACCATTCAAGTAAACATAGTTCAATTTAGCAAAAATACAACACCCAAGTTTAAACAACCATAAACCAAAACAAATACAACATCCAAAGTTTAAACAACCATAAATCAAATAGTGGTTCGCCCATAATATTAACGAACCGGTGTTCCTTAATCCAAAACAACATCCAAAATACATACCATTCAAGTAAACATAATACAAATTAACGAAGCGGTGTTCCTTAATCCATATTCAATAATAAAAAAACACAAAAAAGGACACACTTAACCGTATAAACATTGTAGATATTTTATAGTGCGAGGAAAAATCTAGACCATTGAAATAAAAAACACAAAAAGCGAAAAAGAAAATAAACCCCCACTTTCAAGAAAAATCTAGAAATTGTTGCACGTATATCAACCACCACTTTCAAGTTCAACAGGTAATCTCATCCCCACAATATATAGTAATATAACCACCCCTCCCCCTACCCCCACTTTCATTACCTTTCTCTTCCATCTTTCTCCAGATCTAGAAAGAGAAAGAGTGTGATCGATTGATCATCATCAACACCTTCAACAACTCATCAATGGCGTCTGGTGCTGCCGGAGACTCCATTTTCGGCAACGTCTTCGGAGGCTGTATCTCCAGCGACGACATCGGCGTCAACCGGAGGCCCTACCACCGCAACTACACCTGTGCGCTTCATAACACTGTGCGACAATCACTTTTCTCACCACGCTCTTCCGCCTAAGGTCTCCTATCTGGTGAGGCGATCGTGGAGTGAATTTTTTTTTCAATCACAAGTCCGGCAACTGCACCTGTGCGCTCTTCCGCCTAAGCTCTTCCGCCTAAGGTCTCCTTCCGACAATCACAAGTCCGGCAACTGCACCTGTGCACTTCAAAGTTTTTTTTTTCAAAAACCCGGTTCAACCCGGTTCGCCGGTTCCGGTCGGACCGGTCGACCGCACGAACCGGCCGGTTCTGATGAAAACGGCTCAAAACCACCGAACCGAACCGGCAACTTCACCGGTTCCCGGTTGAACCGGTCGGACCGGCCGGTCCGGTCCGGTTTCAAAATCATTGATGTGAACACACTCTCTCTTGAAGTCGTCTGCTCGTTGACCACCCTTGACCAACGTTTGACATGTGTCCAAACATGCTATGTTCACTTTCAAATATTCTAGTGTTACCCAAACACCACCAAAATATAAACCTTGACATCAAACACCACCAAATCATCAATAATTTATTTTCTTACCTCACCAATGAAATCCTACCACCATGAATCACCACCGCTGCCACCATGTACCGCCGTCAACCACCACAGCCACCGTCGTTGTCGGTCGGGCTCTCGCCTGATAACCTTGCCAGAATTCTAAAATCCTTTGTACCTTGTTGTTAACCCCACATGCAGATGCAACCACCAACATCAACCATCAACGAAAATAACTTAAGAGTATATCGTGGAATACAACTTAAACCTTACCCGGATCTTGTAGATCAGGACCTTAAGAGCACAGCAACATCTCCATCAGCTCGAATAGGGGTCCACGGAGGTTGGCCGGAGTTCGGCCGGAACCCTAACTTGCACCCATCCATCGTGACCACCACTGCCCCGCAACCGCAACCCACCATCACCATTACCTCATCGCTGTTGTGGCCCTACACCGTCATCGTCTTCGAGAACCCCTAAAACATCACCCCCAACAAATTTTGTCGCCGATGAGGGTGGTCGTGGCCACTGTCACCGCCGCACGAGGCGGCTGCCGACATCTCGTCCACCACCGTCACCCTCTTATGGCCAGAAACCACCTCCACAACTTGTGAAATTACTTAAACCATCACCACCATCGTCATTAAAGAATCGTGACCTACCTGGAGGTACCCTCCACTCGCCCCTACTCGTCGCCGGAGACCCGCCGGAGTTGCCACAACAGTTACACTATTTTCACGCGCCGCCGCCTGTGGCGGCCGGCCACCACCACGGTTCCACGACCACCAATTAAGGCTGTTGTCTCTCCATCTCCCGATCACCATCCATCACACACACTCTCTCTCTCTCTCTCTCTCTCTATCTCTCTCTCTCTCTCTCTCTCTCTCTCTCTCTCTCCCCCTCCCTCTCTCTCTCTCTCTCTCTCTCTCTCTCTCTCTCTAAGTGTGTGTGTGTTGGGTGGTGAAAAGAATGTGTGAAATGGTGGCTAGGGTTTTTAAAGGTGCTTATGTGCGTGTTTGGGAATGCTTTTTTTACTTCTTTCTTAACTTATTAATTTTTAAAAAGTTAAAAAATTATTTTATAGTGTTTGATAATTTAATGGTTGTGAGGAAAATAAGTTAATAAGTCATTCGATACTAACTTATTAACTTATTTAACAAGGAGATAAGTCAAAAATGACTTTTGAAAAGGAATCCCAAACACCCCCTATATAGGTAGGAAGTCTTCTATCACAGTGCATTACTAACACTGCTCATCCTCGCATCGCGTCTCTTTCGTAGGGTTAATACATTGCTGAAGGTTTACATGTTTATTTCGTAGATTAAATGACTTGAGAAATTTCATTATTTGATTATATGATTATTTATCATTTGCAACCTAACACTTATCAGTCATTTTAGTCAGTACTAGTCGTGTGTTTTATTTTATTTAGCGGATTTGATCAATACACAAGATTCGATTGTTTTGTTTATTTGTAGTTATAACTGTTAAATCTATAATAGATATTTAGTAACATTTATTACATTCCAACGCACGTTATTTGATATATTATCGTTATTAGTAATAATCGCGTTATCCTTTCTATAGATTATCAGTGTGTGTTTTGTACGTGTGAGATTCTTTGAATAGTTTTGTGTTCATTAAGAAAGATACATTCATACACTTTGTTTTACTAAATGTTTAGTTATCTTGATGGTTTTCAGTCATTTTCCGTATATCGGTTTGTAATTAAACGTTTCACTGTTCTACATCCAGTTTCCTGATGTGCGATACCTTAAACTTAGAATGAATCACTCGGATTGAGAAATGTTTTATTTAACATTTTATAATAATAATACCTTTTGGATTGTATTTCGCTTTGGGCCCTAGTTGGGCTAGCTTGCTTACTAGGCTTTAATCACGCTCGATACACGTTTTGGGCCAAATAAAAGAAATTTTCTGGCCCATATTTTGGGGTTGTCACAAACGGCCAACTATGAAGTGTGGTCCATGAACTTGAGGTTGCACTCGAAATTCAAAAGAAGTACGATGTGAGAAAATATGAAGAATTATGGCACTTCAAATTCAATATAGTTATAATTTCCAATGGACTATGAAGAAATGATTAAGGCTGCAGTGTCTCCGCTGACGTACGAATCTCAAGAGGAGTTGCATGCGCTTATCTCCGCTGACCTACGAATCTCTGATTAACTAATGCGGATGAACATTACAAATGGTGATTATCATTTTGTACTTAGACTAGTATTTTGATGTATAGTTATCTGGGTAGTTTAGTCATTTTGTACAGGCATTGTATCAGCCTATAAATAGAATAGTATACACTACTTTTATAAGTTTCAATTTTCAAGTTTCTATTTTGTGCTGCAAACCCTAGCACACTTTGTATCTTGTTTACCAATATCAATATACAAAGCATTTATTAGTATTTTTAGCATTTAATGTTCATTGATTCTTTATTTTCGATACATAATCATTGACTCAATCTTTATATTCGATCCTAGTTGAGACACATCAAATCAGATTCTTATCTCAGATCCGATCAAATTTAATGATTCTGATATGATTGATTTTGACTGATGAATGCATTGTAGCGGTTCCTTTAACTTTGACTTTTCTCAACTTTTACTGTGCTTTTGTTATCAAACCTTAATTGGTTTGATTTTTTTATTGGTGTGAGACAAATTTTCAAATCTGACAGGTCTTAGGCATTTTATGCATTTTTATATGCATAAACTGAGATCCTATGGTAATTTCTTTGATTTTGCACACCAATATAGTTGTTTTCATATTTTTTATATTTTCAATTTTAAGATAATTATACAAACATGATAAGTATTTTTGTATTTCTGATCGTTTTTTATTATTTTTATAAAGTTTATTTATTTTTAGTTACTCCCCTTAAAGTTTGTATCCATCAAATATATAAATCTGATTGCTTCACAAATACAGGTAAAGTTACTAGATTAGACATGTTTATGTAAGGCCTCGTTCCCGGGCACCTCACAGTTGGTCATTCATTGCACATAAAACATATTAATATACATTTCATTAAATAAACAATGGAATTACGTTAGCAAAAGCCATCCTCTATTATTAAAAGATATTGTTGTTAAGCAATACAATAATGTTCAAGTTACAAAATATTGTTTAATTGCATTACAAAACAACAATATCATAACATAGGAATGGATGTTAGTCTTTTCCTGCCGAGTAGCTTCACCCTCGTGCCATCCTCAGCAACAATTACCTGTCAACTGAAAATGTATAAAAGTCAGCGTTGCTGAGTGAGTTATAGTTTTAAAAGTATTAAAATACCTTGTGTAATGTATATTATGAAAATACTCTTTTTGTAAAAATACATCTCTTACTCTTGTACGTGAGCACGCATTAACTATACAGCAAGGTAATGCTTTCTTTCTTTACTGTATGCCTTTGTTCATTTCGTACTCTTTCACTTTATCTTTCACTGTCTATGTGGACCAATGAGAAATATCCTATACTACATGCGCGGGGAAACTGGTGCTGGGCCTCTGGTCTCTCAATGGGCTTTGATTACTGTACACAAGGCTGGCCCAGTCACCTAGGGTATGCTGTAAAGGTCCGCCAATCTCAATTGATTGGCCCTATATGAATCCTTTGGGGTAGCTAACCCGCATCACAGTTGAGCTAACGACAACATGGTCGTGCACCTCCTATATGCTTGCAAGACTTGTTAAAATTTTAATTAAGTTCCACTTCTCTTTATCATTATTCTTTCACTTTGTTAAGGATAATACTTGTATTTATGATCATAGGCACACCACATAAGTCACACAATAATAATTACTGTGACCATAGGAGCAACTCATAATAATGCAAATATAATAGCAATTAAAAAGCCTAAGTCAAACTTGGGTCAAACTCTAATGATTCCGTCTTACTCAAAATTTCAAAAAATATTCTAAGTGTCCTAGGCGCATGAGCACTATGCAGGCGCATGAGGCCTGTTTAGGCGCATGGGACTATTTAGGCGGTTTAACACTTAGGCGTTTGGAACATCTCAGACGCATGGGCACTATTTGGACACTTGGTCCATACTTAGGCATCTGAGTCTAAATCTTAGACGCATGGGCTACTGTTCAGACGCATGGGCTTACACTTAGAATTTCCAATGCATTTTCTAGACGGTTAGGGCACTGTTTGGGTGGTTGGGCCCTGTTTAGACGTATAGGCTGAGTTAGAACTTTCTAAGGCGAAGTTTAGGCGGTTGGGGCACTGTTCAGGCAGTTGGGCAACCTATTTAGCATATTCTTAACATATTATCAATCCCAATCATTTTTCTTACATGTTCTAGGCTTAATAACACTAATCTAAGTTTAACTAACACATAACAACCATGAGAACATCATCATGCATACATAGACACATACGGGTATTCAAACAACTTTTGTAAAATAATTTGACATACATTTTCAGCCCCAAAAGTATTTAAAACATGTAAAACAACCGGGTCTAGAACTCAACTTGCTACTCTCAAGTCTCAATCTCCAAGTCTTGAACTTTCCAAAGGATTCAAACACCTAGAAACCCACCAAACACACATTCGAACACACATAAACACACATAGGCATATAACCGAGGCATATGCTGACTAAGAACAAATCAATTACTTGAATTCTTACTTTAAACTAGGCTTCTTCTTGTTCCTCTTCAAAATCCGAGAGCTTCTGCTCTTTCTCTCTGTAAAACCCGATTGCAAAAAGGTGATGTGCAATTATGTATGGGGGGCCATGCTCTTTTGTACAAAATATAATATATTACTTTGTACTTTGACACATTTAACCCCTTCAACTTGGGTTTAATTACATTTCCTTCTTTTTATTCTTCTTTTACATCTTTTAAAATATCCGGGTGTTACAAGTTCACCCCCCTTATATAGATTTCGTCCCCGAAACCTGTTATTCTTCGAATAGTTGTGGGTAATGTTGCCTCATTTCCTCTTCAATCTCCCACGTAGACGCGGAACCCTTCCGGCGCTTCCACTCCACTCGTACTAGTGGAACCACTTTATTCTTTAGCCTCTTCTCCTTCCGATCGACGATCGCCACTGGTTGCTCTACATAGTTGAGTCGTTCATCCACCTTGATATCCTCCGGTGGTACAACCATGTCTTCATCAGCTAAGCACTTCCTCAGATGAGATACATGGAATGTGGGATGAATTCCACTTAACTCATCCGGCAATTCAAGTCGATAGGCCACCTCTCCCACTCATGTGATGATTCGGAAAGGCCCTATATACCTCAGGCTTAGCTTACCTCGCTTTCTGAATCGGATGATTCCTTTCCAAGGTGAGACCTTCAACATCACTCGGTCGCCAACCTTGAATTCTATTGGTCTTCGCCTCTTGTCAGCATACGACTTTTGTCAATCTTTTGTCGCCTTCATAAAGGCTTTGATATTTTCCAACTTCTCAGTCGTAGCCTCGATCATCTCGACACCTCCCAGCTCTTTCTGCCCAATGTCTCCCAACATATGGGCGTCCTACATCTTCTACCATATAGTATCTCGTATGGTGGCATGCCGATACTGGCATGGTAACTATTGTTGTACCAGAATTCCGCTAACGGTAAGTGATCATCCCAACTTCCTTCAAAATCGATTACACATGCTCGAAGCATATCCTCGAGCGTCTGAATCATCCTCTCAGACTGACCATCTGTCTGAGGATGATAAGTCGTGCTAATGTGTAGCCTCGTCCCCATCGCATCGTGGAATTTCTTCTAAAACTTAGATGTAAACCGAGTGTCATGATCCGACACAATAGACACTGGTACACCGTGACGAGCTACAATCTCCTTAATGAACAGATCTGCCAGTCTTTCAGATGAATACGTTTCGCGGATCGGTAGGAAGTGAGCACTCTTGGTTAGACGATCAACAATCACCCAGATGGCATCGTACCCCCTTGTCGTGCGAGGTAACTTCGTAATGAAGTCCATGGTGATATGCTCCTGCTTCCACTCGGGTATATCCAATGGTTGGATCTTCCCATAAGGCTTCTAATGCTCTGCCTTCACTTGCAAGCATGTAAGGCACTTACTTACATACTCCACCACGTCACGTTTCATACCCGGCCACTAATAGTCCTTCTTCATGTCTTGATACATCTTGGTGGCACCGGGATGAATGAAGTATCGAGTTTTATGAGCTTCATCCATGATTCGCCCTCGCAGATCTCCATAACGAGGGATCTACATTCGTCCGAAGCGGGTTCTAACCCCGTGGGTGTTTTCTCCCAGTTCCACGACCAGACCTCTCATTCGTTCAGAGTTGAGGCGATCTTCTTTCAACGCCTCATCTTGAAATTCTTTCACTTGAGTCATCACGTCCGAGGTTATCACTAATTGATACGCTTTCACCCAAATCGGCTCGGGTCTTTCCTTTCAGCTAAGGGCGTCGGCCACCACGTTGGCCTTGCCCGGATTGTAATGGATCTCACAATCATAATCTTTGATGAGCTCTAACCACCTCCTTTGTCTCATGTTGAGATCCTTTTGCTCGAAGAAGTACTTTAAGCTCTTGTGGTCGGTGAAGATCGTGCACTTCGTCCCGTATAGGTAGTGCCTCCAAATCTTCAACGCAAAAACCGCAGCTGCTAACTCCAAATCGTGTATAGGGTAGTTGACTTTGTGGGTCTTCAACTATCGGGATGCGTAGGCTATCACCCTTTCACGTTGCATTAACACGCAACCTAGCCCAGAATAAGAGGCATCCGAATGCACCACTAAGTCATCACTCCCTTCGAGTAATGTCAAGATAGGAGCTTGTGTTAATCTCGTTTTCAACTCCTCAAAAGCACACTCCTGTTCTTGACCACACACGAACTTCACATCCTTACGAGTCAATTTGGTCAAAGATAAGGCTATCTTGGAGAAGTCTTGGATGAACCTCCTATAGTAGCCCGCCAAACACAAGAAACTACGGATCTCGGATGGAGTCTTGGGAGACTTCCATTGCATCACCGCCTCAACCTTTGCTGGGTCCACCATGATTCCTTCAGCATTAACGACATGACCCAAAAATTAAACCTCGCATAACCAAAAAGCACACTTAGAGAATTTAGCATACAACTTCTCTCTCCCAAGAGTCTCCAATACTTCGCGTATGTGGCCGGCATGTTCTTTCTTGCTCTTAGAATAAATCAGGATATCATCAACAAACACTATTACTGATTTATCTAGCATTAGACAACATACTCGATTCATCAAGTCCATAAAGGCAGCTGGCGTGTTAGTTAACCCAAAAGACATAACGAGAAACTCATAGTGTCCATAACGCGTACGAAAAGCTGTCTTAGGAATGTCCTGCTCCTTCACCTTCAATAGATGGTAGCTAGATCGAAGATCTATTCTTAAGAACCAACTGGCACCTTGGAGCTGATCGAAAAAATCATCAACCCTCGGTAATGGATACTAATTCTTCACCGTCAACTTGTTCAGCTCCCGGTAGTTGATGTATATCCGCATACTACCATCTTTTTCTTCACGAACAAGACCGGAGCACCCCAAGGAGAGATACTCGGTCTAATGAAACCTTATCAAGCAACTCTTGCAGTTGCTCTATCAATTCCTTCATCTCAGTCGGAGCCAACCGATACGGTGCTTTAGCTACAGGCTGAGCACCGGGTATCAAATCAATTTGAAATTCAATTTCACGATCCGGTGGCACACTTGATAAGTCCTCTGGAAACACATCGGGAAAGTCACACACCACCGGTACATTGGACAATTGTGGTGTTGACGTGTCCACATTGTTTACGTAGGCCAGATAGGCACTACATCCATGTCTCATTCACTTCCCCGCCACCGCCATCGAAATCACCTTCGGGATCGTAGTAACACAATCTCCATAAATCATCACCAAACTCCTATCAGGCGCAACCAGTCGAATCATCTTCTTATGGCGGACAACTTTTGATTCATAGGTTGCTAACTAGTCCATCCCTAATACTATATCGAATTCACCTAGAGGCATCACATGTAACTAGCAGTAAACCTATGACCTTTCAGTTCTATAGCACAGTCCTCTATCACGTCAGTAATTCTAGTGGATTTACCAATAGTAGTTTCTACATCGAATGGCTCGCTGATACTTCTACTACTAGCAGACAACTTAACACAAAAAGTAGTAGAAATAAAACTCCTACTAGCACCAGAATCGAATAATACAGAGGCACAAGTTTGATTTACTAGAAACATACCTGACACGACATCAGGATCCACTCTGGCCTCCTCCCGGGTCATGGTGTAAGCTCTAGCACTTGCCCTCTGTCCTCCCTCCTCCGGCTTCTTCTTCGTCCCAGAGCTCTCCGCTATCGGCTTCTTGCAATCTTTGGTCGCGTGGCCCTCCTCGCCACAACTATAACACTTCAGCACCCTACAGTCTTTAGCGATGTGGCCAGGCTTGCCACACCTGAAGCATACATTCAGTCCCAACCTACACTCGCCGGTATGCTCCCTTCCACATTTGCCACACTTCTTCATCCCTGAGCTTGACGACACTCTACGGTCATCCCCTTCATCCTCTTGTCATTTGGAGTGAAACCACCACGTCCAAACCTCTTCCCATTCCAGCTTTTATCACCACCACTCGTCTTCTTCGCCTCCACCACAGTCTCCTCTCGCTCATCGTACAACCTGCCCGCCAAGTCCACCACCGATCGAAAGGTACCTGCCTGAGCAGCAATCAGATGCCTGCGAATATGGGCCGGCAGTCCCTGGATGTACCTCCTGATCTTTCTTGACACCGGCGTCACCTGATCCGATACCAGCCTCGCCATTTTGTTAAATTTGGTGGTGTACTGCTGGTCGATCATGGTTCCCGCCTCAAGTTGCAGGAACTCCCTCTCGATCCTGTCGAGCTACCTGTGAGGACAAAATTCCTCGATCACTAACTATTTCAGCTCCTTCCATCGCATCTTCCTGATAGCTCTGGCACCCTCAGCTTGGACAATGTTGTCCCACCAACACAACACTGAGTCAACAAAAGAGTGAGTTGCGAACTTCACCTTCTGGTCTTCCCGACACTCACTGATCTCCAACACTGCCTCCATCTCCCTCACCCAGCAATGAGCGGCTAGAGCATTACCATTGCCATTGAAGGTTGGAGGCTTCCACCTTTGGAATGCCCCATAACTGCACCCCTTGGTCGTCACCCCTACTAAATCATCATCTTTTTCATCAGACAACACGGTCTCAGGCTCGGTCGTTCCTCTCCCCCCTGCTTCCCTTGCCTGCTGACCCTTTCTTATCTTCCTTCTCCTTCCTCTCCTCATTTCTCACAGCCTTGATGACTTCGGTCATTACAGACGGTAAGACTATCTGCATGACCTGGTGCACTTCATCAGCAATCGCCTCCTTAGCTGAAGTGTTCAGGCTAGCATTCTCATTCTCCTCACTCCGGCCATGAACCTCAGGGTTCTCATGAGTCGTTTCTAGAGCCTTAGCACTACTCCTAGTCACACGTGGACGACCTCTGCCTCTAGAAGCCTTGGAAGATTTTCATCTAGCCATTTCCTAAATGCTATAAGATTCAAACACTAACACGGTCATTCAAGGCAATGGCTCAGTTTATGTCAAGTAAAGTAAGTCCCTAATGACAGTGGCCAGTTGTGACTAGCCACTTACTTTACTCTCCACACCCCAAGCATTTCCTATCCTGACTACATCAGTATCTAAATCTACTAAGAACACATAAGTCAAATAGCACACGCACATAATACTGATTAACTTTAAGAAAAGAAATACATGATGGCACGTAGCTACTCGGGCTGACATCCCTTTATCTGTCCCATTTTCAGTTTAAGTTCAGGTTTTTTGAAAATATTTTACCCAATTCACTTAAACTATGGCTCTGATACCAACTTGTAAGGCCCCGTTGCCGGGCACCTCACAGTTGGTCATTCATTGCACATAAAATATATTAATATATATTTCATTAAATAAACAGTAGAATTATGTTAGCAAAAGTCATCCTCTATTATTAAAAGATACTGTTGTTAAGCAATACAATAATGTTCAAGTTACAAAAGATTGTTTAATTGCATTACAAAACAACAATATCATAACATAGGAATGGATGTCAGTCTTTCCCTACTGAGTAGCTTCACCCTCGTGCCATCCTCAGCAACAATTACCTGCCAACTGAAAATGTATAAAAGTCAACGTTGCTGAGTGAGTTATAGTTTTAAAAGTATTAAAATACCTTGTGTAATGTATATATATGAAAATACTCTTTTTGTAAAAATACATCACTTACTCTTGTACGTGAGCACGCATTAACTATACAACAAGGTAATGCTTTCTTTCTTTACTGTATGCCTTTGTTCACTTCATATTCTTTTACTTTATCTTTCACTGTCTATGTGGACCAATGAGCAATACCCTAAACTATATGCGAGGGGAAACTGGTGCTGGGCCTCTGGTCTCTCAATGGACTCTGATTACTGTACACAAGGCTGGCCCAGTCACCTAGGGTATGCTGCAAAGGTCCGCCAATCTCAATTGATTGGCCCTATATGAATCCTTTGGGGTAGCTAACCCATATCACAGTTGAGCTAACGACAACATGGTCGTGCACCTCCTATATGCTTGCAAGACTTGTTAACATTTTAATTAAGTGCCACTTCGCTTTATCATTACTCTTTCACTTTGTTAAGGATAATACTTGCATTTATGATCATAGGCACACCACATAAGTCACACAATAATAATTACTATGACCATAGGAACAACTCATAATAATGCAAATATAATAGCAATTAAAAACCTAAGTCAAACTTGGGTCAAACTTTAATGATTCTGTCTTACTCAAAATTTCAGAAAATATTCTAAGTGTCCTATGCGCATGAGCACTATGCAGGCGCATGAGGCCTATTTAGGCGCATGGGCACTATTTGGGCGGTTTAACACTTAGGCGTTTGGAACATCTCAGACGCATGGGCACTATTTGGACACTTGGTCCATACTTAGGCATCTGGGTCTAAATCTTAGACGCATGTGCTACTGTTCAGACGCATGGGCTTACACTTAGAATTTCCAATGCATTTTCTAGACGGTTGGGGCACTGTTTGGGTGGTTGGGCCCTGTTTAGACGTATGGGTTGACTTAGAACTTTCTAAGGCAAAGTTTAGGCGGTTGGGGCACTGTTCAGGCGGTTGGGCAACCTATTTAGCATATTCTTAACATATTATCAATCCCAATCATTTTTCATACATGTTTTAGGCTTAATAACACTATTCTAAGTATAACTAACACATAACAACCATGAGAACATCATCATGCATACATAGACATATACGGGTATTCAAACAACTTTTGTAAAATAATCTGACATACGTTTTCAGCCCCAAAAGTATTTAAAACATGTAAAACAACGGGGTCTAGAACTCACCTTGCTACTCTCAAGTCTCAATCTCCAAGTCTTGAACTTTCTAAAGGATTCAAACACCTAGAAACCCACCAAACACACATTCGAACACACATAAACACACATAAGCATATAACCAAGGCATATGCTGACTAAGAACAACTCAATTACATGAATTCTTACCTTAAACTAGGCTTTTTCTTGTTCCTCTTCAAAATCCGAGAGCTTCTGCTCTTTCACTCTGTAAAACCCGATTGCAAAAAGGTGATGTGCAATTGTGTATGGGCGGCCATGCTCTTTTGTACAAAATATAATATATTACTTTGTACTTTGACACATTTAACCCCTTCAACTTGGGTTTAATTACATATCCTTCTTTTTATTCTTCTTTTACATCTTTAAAAATATTCTGCTTTTACAGTTTATGAACATATTGATCGCATGTATGTTTGTCCTTTTAAGCTCATGCATTGGTTTATCTTTTTTACACTTTATGATATTATCATGTTTTTGGTGGATTAAATAATCACTATGTACCTCAAACTCAGATGCATAGAAAGATCAACCACCAGATGAAATGCATGGTAGAACTTTATCATGTCTTACATGACCAGGTCATAGATTATGATTTCTCATTTTTGTTGATGGGTAGGATGATCCTTATTAGGCTTTTTTTACTTTGCTCCATATTCATTTTGATCCATATTAGGATTCTTTTTCACTCCACTTTAGATGTGATCCTCTTTGGAAATCTTTTGACTCGATCACTTTGAAATGTAGTCCAAGGTGGACTTTATTGGTTCATCGACTGTAGGATGAGATTCATATTGGGATTCTTTTTGGATCTTAGACATCAGCACTTTATGCCTTGTCTACTGCCTTAGTGAATAAATTAGCTAATTGAATATGTGTGTGTACTTGAATCAACTTGATTAAATATTTTTCATTACAATCTCTCAACAAATGATATCTTATCTCAATGTGCTTTGTTTTTTAGTTGTACTGGATTATTGTTATAAATATAGCAACTCTATTGTCAATATAAATTGGTGCATGAAATAAATAAACCCATAATCAAGCATCTGGTTTTGATTCCAGAGAACTTGAGAACAGTAAGCGGATGTTGTAATGTACTCAACTTTTTAAGTTGATATTAACATGTTTGTCTGCTTCTTACACTACCATGACACTAGCCATGGATCAAAGAATTGACAACCGGTAGATGTGGACTTCTGTTGAAGTTGCATCCCCTATAATCAGTATATGTGTATGCATAGACATGTTATTCTTTTGGGATCTGCCTGATATCTTGCACACAAACAAACTCCAAACATGATGTCAGGTCTACTAGCAGTGAGATACATAGCGAACCAATTATAGAATGATAGTGAGTTTAATAAATAGATTTGCCATCTGGATCAGGTCCTATCTTCATTTTTATCCACTGGAATCTGATAGACTAACAATATGCAAGATGGAACTTCTTTAGCATATAGTCAACATACATTGACTGGTTAATGAAGATCCTATTAGCGGTTTATTTCACATGCAATCCCAAGAAGAAGATGAATTCACCCATTACACTCATCTAGAAACTTAGAATGCATGATTCTTCAAATTCTTTGCAGAGTTGTTTGTTTTTAGAGCCAAAGATAATATCATCCATATAGATCTAGACAAGCAACAATGCATGTCCTTTCTTCTTAAAGAGACTGATCAATCTTCCCTCTTTCATACTATGTTGAAGGAGAAAAGATGACAATGTCTCATACCACTTTCAAAGGGCTGATATAGACCATACAAAGTTCTATCAATCTTGTACACCCTGTGAGGAAAATCCGGGTCTTCAAAGCTAGTGGCTGACTAACATTGACTTCTTCTACTATCTTTCCATACAAGAAGGCACATTTAACCTCAATTTGGTGGACGCTGAATATGCAAAGAAAAGTCAGATGGCTTCAAGTTAGGCTACAAGTGCAAATAACTTGTTATAATCAACCTTTTTTTTCCCTGTTTGCATCCTTGAGTAATTAACGATGCTTTATTCCTTATCACAATCCCTCTACCATAAGTTTTGTTTCTGCATAGTCGTCTAGTTTTAATAGGATATTGTCTTTTTGGAAAATCAACTAGTTGTCATACTTCCTGTGTCTTGAATTGAAGCAATTCTTCCTGTATTGCCTCAATCCAACTATTATCTTGAAGTGCCACTTTAATGTTCTTGTGAATAGTTTGGCTGAGGAAACAAGAGAACAAGCATATGTTTGCTACGCTAGACTTGCTCCTTTTCACTCATTCATCCAATACATCAATGATGTTTGATACTTGATGATTCATGTGTACCGTGATGTAGGAATAACATCAGCTTGAATGATTGCATCATAATTTAGACATTCACATGAGCTTGGTGTAAGGCATCTTCATGATAAAAGTGTATGGGAGAATCATAAAATAATCATAGGCCTATTCATGGTAGACATTAGTTTCAGAAGCACTCTGATAGGTTTCATCATTTGTATTAACTGTATTATCAATAGCTTCTAGACCATGTGCAATTTGTTTAAACTCTAGAGATGTATCAGGTGAAGTTGTCGCACTGTGCTTGGACCAGCCTGTGTTAAAGCACTTTCAACTATAGTTTTTCTTTAGGATCAGTTGTTAATGGAACATTTGAATGTTAAGAATGTGAAAAATAATTATGGCATCATCCAGAAATCATTTTTATCCTCTTTAATTGAACAATTTGATCCACTTGCTTAATAAGCATCTGTATTTGACAAAACAAACTGATTAAATGTTTTTTGTAAGATAGTTAATATCAAACCATAAATTATGACCACTTGATGTTTGGGAAAAGAATGTTCATTGAAGTTAACATTTGCTCATTCAACAACTAAGTTTAATCTTGGATTAAACATACTTTGGAGACCGATGAGTAACCAATAAAAAATCCTTCATCAGATTTTGGAGCAAACTTTCCTAAATTATATGATATTAATATTGACACAGGACACCCAAACGACTTAAAGAATCCTATGAAAGACTTTCTATGTAATAAAATTTCATATGGAGTTATGTTGCTCTCTATCATAATTAGTTTTCTATTATGAATATAATAAGTGATGTTGACTGCTTCCTCCTAAAAAGAGATTGGCATTTATCATCAGCCATCATGGTTCTTACTACCTTAATTGGTGTTCTATTTCTTCTTTCAGCTACCTCATTTTGTTGAGGAGTTCTAGCTGCACTAAATTGATGAGAAATACCCTTGTTTGTGCAAATGAATTTAAATCATCATTTTTTTAAATTTTGTACTATCATCACTTCGGATTGATTTTACCATAAGATTTAGTTATTTTTAATCTTTGTGATAAAATCCTTGATGATTTGAGTTGAGTTATTTTTGTGAAGTAAGAAGAAAAACCAAGTAAATATTGAAAGTCATCAATGATAACCAAAAAAATATTGCTTTTTGCCTATGCTCATGATATGAGTTGGTCCAAATAGATCCATATAAAAAATCATCAATTAAGTATTATTTGAATTCACAACCTTAGGTTTGCGGGAAGTTTTGTGTTGGTTTCCTTTGAGACATGGAAAACAATGGTCAATGTAGTGAAATTCTTTCTTAGGCAAATGAATAACATGGTTATCTTTGATCAGTTTTTTCATGTTTTTAAAGCTTGTATGCCCGAACGCATATGCCATAGTTGTGATTCTTTAACCGGTGCTTTTGAAGGTAAACAATTTTCTTCTATTAGGTGAATAAGTTTTAAGGAAGAAGTCTTATTAGGATTTGGTTCACATCCCTGGCTATTAGACTCGGCTCCCCAAACTCCTATTCACATCTCTTCTATCCAAGATGAGGATGTTCAAGCTATCATTCAGCATGAACCACTGTCTTCCCTTCCAATACATTACAGCCAGTGGAGACTGATGTGTATTACCAGACATCCGACCCACATCCTCTACATGAAGATATTGATCCTGGGAGAGATAGGGTCAATGTGGAAGGGGTTGTCCCTACTACTGATCCATCAATTGATCAGCATGACAGATATACATCATTAGGACCTCACTCACGAAAACTCATCTTGAGAATGTCTCTCGTCTCTTTAGGAAAGGAATCCAGGGTGGAAAAAAACCACATTTGGTAGTGAGGGTGCGGAGGCTCGGCCTAGGACCTCATCTAGTCCCAAGGATTCCACAACTGTGGATGAGGGAAGTCTTCAACAAATACAATAACCGACGAGACATAACCTTGAACTTGCATAAAGAATGAATGCCTTACAAGCATAGAATGCAAGATATTAAGGTTGTGCTAAAAGAGCCTCAGATCACTAATTTGAGAACTAACTGTTGAAAGCTTCGACAAACAGAGTCCTTGAGGTGAAAGCTCAACTCAGACTCTCCCAAGACCAGGCCACAAGAGCTACTTCTCTAGAATCTCAACTAACAACTCTTCATTAGTCAGAATCCAGGCAATGGACCTCAAACTTAATGTTGAAGCCCTACAATAACCATTGAGCTTTAATAATCCATCATTCTTAGCCTCTAAGTCTCTTTAGCACCATAAGAACTTTTTAACGTGCTTTCCTCCACTCTCTTAATGTCATCTGGAATCTTAGATGATGCTACCAAAAAGTGGGAAGATGAGCCCAAAGAAGCTGAAAAAAACTCTTCTGGGTCTTGCTAATAAAGTTGTCAACCTTTTATAGCCAATTTTATTTTCCTCAAGATGGAATGAAGAATGTGACCCTCTATTTGAAGCTGAAACCAAGCTAAAAGATCTTCTAGATAGATATAGCTATGAAAGCTTAGAAGAAAGGGAAAAAGAAGCCAATAAGGCGCAGTTACAGCTACATTGGATGAAATCCAATAGAATAATAAGGAGGATGAACCAAAAGGTTCAACTTAGGAAGACAAGGATGGTTGCACTAAGAATATCTAGCACTTCTTTTCTCTCTCATAAGGAAAAGAATTGATGACTCATCAAAGAGAAAAGTAGTGCTACGACTGGAAGCTACTCCCAAGGCTTTTACTGAAGAAAGGCTCCACTACTGAAAGTGCTATCGGAAGCTGCGGAAGAGCTGAGGAAATCAAACAGTTGATGTAACTGCCAAAACAGCAAGACAGGAAGCTTTTTTTTCAGCAGATGAACTGTTAGGAAGAATGATAGTTTACATAAGAGGAACCCAGACCATGGAAGATGATATGGATATATAGGCTGACTCTTGATGAAAAATCAAGCCAACTTCATAAAGTTCACAAGGACAAACCAGAGTCTAAACTCAAGATATCAGTTGAGGGATATTTGGTCAACCGGATGTTGAAACTGAAACCCAATTAACTCTGAGGTGAATGTGAAAACAAATGGCCTAGAAGTCTCCAAGGATGCTAAGAGTTCAGACAAATACCGATTATCCCAAGTCTGCTGGGGAGGCATCAGGTGTACATATCAGACCTTCAGCAGTCAAACCTACCGCAATCTTTACCTCAGACAAAGGTAAAAGACCTATGACTGCTGAAAAAGAAGTTGAGAATGAGCCTTAGGAAAGAAGGGATAGATTCCTAATGACTAAAGGATAAAGATGTTTCCATAGAAGGTTGACAATGAACTTATAGAGTTACATGCTGGCAGAGCTCAAGAATCTTCTATTAAGAAGCACATCATTGCATTAATTAAATAGGCAAAAGAATCTAGAGCTACAAGAAAAAGGATCAACCGTGTTTAAAAAACTTGCAAAACAAAACCAACATCTCCATCTAAACCAAAGGCTAAGGTTATCAACAGCGTACCATCTAAGTCATATAGGCAAACTGCCAAAAGCACTCAAAGAACAACCAATTAGTAAGCTCTAGTGTCCACAACTACCGAATCCATGCAAATGGACTCCACTTGAGAAAAAGAAGGAGAATGGTCAAGAAAGATGTCTCCTATAAGCTCAACTTGAGTTGAAACGATTCATCTTTGATGAGGTCATGGAATGGAGTCTTGCTGAGATGAAATCAAAGCTGATAGTCACAACTCATGCTGAAATGGAGAAGTCAGTAGATCTAGATAGAAGAAAGAGAGTTGAATCATAGAAGAAACAAATAGAGAGAGTCAGACAAACAGATGAAGATTTTTACTATGGTTTCTCTAGCAAACAAGTAGGACCAATGAATATGTCTACTCTTAATCTAAACATCAGAGAAATTAAGAAGAGAGTTGTAGTTGGAAAGCTCCCAAAGTATGAAGTAGCTATAGAGTAATAGGAAATACAATAAACGAGAACCAGGAAAACTATTCAGAGGTCTTCCCATCTACTGACCGAGCCTCTAGCATCTCCTAACTCTCACTCCACTACCTTTGATGATGATCAACCTATCTCATTAGTCCTTGCCAAGAAGAAAGTTATGACATGAATAATTGTAAAGTCAATGATGATTGACCCAGGGGTGGATGAGAAAATACTCAATGGAACAAAAGTTTTGGGTGTTAGGTATGTAGCCCAAATGAAGAAGTTTGTAGTCAAGAGGGAAAATGTAGAGATCATGAAAATGAAATACTTGATCTGCTCCTTGACATCGTAGAGCAAATTGATTAGTACCTCAGCATCTTTGGATGTACTAATTAGAAGTCCAAAAGGCTACTCCAAAAGGTACTATCCTTAGGTAAGGCTGAAGCTAGTGAAGAGATCCCTAAAACTCCACTGTCAGCATATGATCCAATATTGGAGTGGGAATATGATCAGAAGAAAGACATATACTTCATCACCAAATTAGCAGCTAGAAAGGTAGCCTACTCAAGAATTCAACTAGTCTGTTTCAATAGATTTAAGATAGCTAACCTAACCAGATTGAGGCTAAGGAACATAAGAAATGACTCTGAGGCAACAGAAATATAGATGATGCTGATGAGAATTTACAAGTCTCATCTAAAAAAGTCAAAGCAAGCTTCAAAACAAAGAAGAAAGATGAAAGAATCCGAAGCTACTGAAGCCACCCTGTCTGCTGATCCTGTACCCAGCACTCAAACACAATCATCTCCTCCTATCATCCAAACTGCTCAAACTTCTAAGCATGTATCTCCAACAGTCCAATAAGCTCCTCAAGCAGCTGAATCTCCAACTCAAAGTCAGTCTGATCAATCAGAAGATGAAGTGGTCATCACTAAAGGCTATAGAAAGAATAAAAAGAGATTTGGAAAATCCTAAACAAGCTGATGAAGAAGAACTCTCAGAATCTGACTAAGATGAAAACTTAGAGGGTGATGGTACAAACATCATCAACTGGGGATATAATTTGAAGGCTGAGAGATATTTCATTGAAAGAAAAATAAATCCAAATCCTTTTTGCTAACTGAGTTAGAAGTTCTAAACCTTACCTTGATCAAAGAATATGAAGGCATGCTAGATAAGTACAAATCAATGGCCTCTATTCTGAAGATAAAGATTGAGAATACAGTAGCAGCAAAACCAAGTGAAGAAAAAGAAGAGATGTTTAAAATATGACTCCATTAAGAATTCGGATCCAAACACCCATTGGAGTTACAACTCCTCAACCAACGCCTTTTGTTTAACCTTTGTTGGTGCTAGCAAAACTAAAGTCAAAGAGTATGATCTCTTTAAACTATCTTAGCACAACATGAAAGACTTGGTCAGAGTACCTCTTGGCAACCCCTCAAGAGATAAAAGAGGATACATGTATGTGTTACTGGTGATAAGGATTCTTGAAGGATATGATAAGTTTTAGGGGAATTGTTGATTTATGAAGAGGATGAAGCTACCAAAAACTCAATGATTTAGCATTGGCTGTCAACTGCCTAATTCTAAAAGTGTTAAACTAGTGCCGATCAGCACTGCCAAGTGCCAAACCACTGCCAATCAGCACTGCCAAGTGCTAAACCACTGCCAATCAGCACTCTCAAAGTGATGAACTACAGATTGATGGATTATCTAAACTAAAATAGATGAGCTACTGATCAACTGCTACACTAGCTAAGTCTGTTTGTACCAAAGTACAATGGTTGTTGTTGTGTTCTACCTTTTAGAGACACCATAGTACTGAAGCTGCTAAATTAGGATTGTTGATTCACTGTCTATGTTGTACATACATTTTTCTAAACCAAAAATAGATGTAAAGTGATTTAATCTTTATGTTTAGCTTTCTTAGTATAAATACTTCTAACTTTTATAGTTTTAAGGTTAGCTTGTAACCCACTTGTAATCTGTCAGTTGTTACTCTTTGCACTCAGAAAAGATTAATCAAGTGAATACTTTGAAAGAATATCTTGTGTCTTATTATTACTCAAAGTATCTATGTTTGTTAAGTAAGACAGTTGACTTAGATTCTGAATTTATCATCTACCAATCAGTAGAAAAGTCTTATTAATCAATAACCAGATGCAACACTTGCATTAGCCTTTTAGCTCCTAAAAATAACTTCATGTTTGGCCGATCTTCTCGAAGGCCAAATCTCCGCCTTAGTTGCAACCATATCACTTGTGTTTTGATGAGAGTGTTGGCACGAAATAGATAGTTCCTGATCAGTCCAAACACCTCAATCATGAACTCTACAACTTTCATGATGACGAATAGTAGGATCTTCACTCTAAGTTAATAAGTGGGGCGTTAGGGTTATATTTGTAGGAGGTTCTTGAAAGTGAGAGGTTTTAACTCTAATGATGTCTTTCGAGTGTAGTTCTTCTTTTATCTAATTACATGTTTGTCATCCTGATAGTCGAGTTTCCTAGTAAGAGTTCATCTTTTGTTCATCGACCTTTCTTGCAAATCATAATTATGGGGAGTAAAATCCTTCATTTTCAAGTTTTCCTTTACGACGTGAGCTCTTTCTTCGGTACTAATGGAAATAGAGTATAAGGTTTTTAGAGTATTCTTCCATCTTCATATTTCTGCTTTAGTTTGTTGCTCAGGTTGAGTTGTCCTGAATTAGTAAATTTATAGTCTCATAACCAAGTCTCCACTTGAGGACTATAAAGTTGTTTCCTTCACCACAATCAATATTAACACTTCAGCTTTTGGCTTTAAGAGATTAGGGATCTACGCTCTTCTACTATAATAATTACACTTGCAGGTTAGCAGCATATGATCGATTTAGGGAATATAGTAATGAAGAATGGAAGTTATAATGCATGCAAAGAATGTTAGTGGGTAGTTAGGTAATTGCCAATGCTAATGTCATTGTCCAACAAAAGGCATAAGAAATGGAAAATCTCTTAAATAGATCTTATAAAACTAATTATTAAATAGTCAAATGGTTATATCAAAAACCCTAATTATCAGCCACATAGATGAGTATGTATTAATGCCTTTATGATATAAGAGGTTATGAGTAAAACAGTTTGTTAAGATAAGTGAGATTCTAAGTAGGATGGATGTAATATGTCTTTAATGTTCTTGTTCGTGTGGAACACTCGTCATAACAATCCATTTCTTCTAGAGGTTAAGTTGAAACTTATATGAAGTTAAGCTATATCTTAAGCCGATGTGAGGTTTATCACGAGTATTGATCAAGAAGCAACAACTTAAGGTATTTGAGTATATATATTTAGAGCACTACGATTTTGACATTAATTACGTACAAGTGTTCTAAGATGATTTAAATTTGGGGGGTCGATTGATACAGAAGGAAATGATTGTTGGAGCTTTCAAACAAGGGCTTCATCATGTTACAACTCAGAAAAGGTTGATGGGTTCCTTATAGTACGAGGAAGAAAAGAGAAGAACACTTTGATTATGGAGATTTATATATATATATATATATATATGTATATATATTTATATGTATATATATAGATATATAGATATATGGCAGGGATCCAATAAAACCATTTTTTAATTTAAAACTAAGAAAACCACTTTATAGCCATTTATTTTTTATCTATAGTTGAGATGTAAGGCCCCGTTCCCGGGCACCTCACAGCTGGTCATTCATCGCACATAAAATATATAATTACATTTGTACTTCATGAAACATCATAGCGGAACATTTAAATAACTTTCATTTCTATATAAATGCTTTTGCAAGTTAATACAATATTCATTACAAAACATCGTTTGTGCGCATTACAATGCAAAAACATTATACAAAAGAATGTCATCCAAAAAGAGCTGAGTAACCGCTCCGTGCCATCCTCAGCAACGTTACCTGCCAACTGAAAACACATAAAAAGTCAGCGTTGCTGAGTGAGTTCTAGTTTTATAATAAAACATACTTTTCTTTCGTTAAAAAAAACGTTCTTTACTTTCATACGATCATACATCATACATACACATAGATAATATCATTATTATCTTCATCATTCGTTCGTTAACTTTCGTTCATTCAGCGTACATCATTACCATTCACATTCGTTACTTTCGTTCACATTCGTTCATAAATTCTTACTTTCATTCGTACATTCATTACTTTCGATGACATGTACAATACCCCAAACATTGTGCATGAAGCTGGTTACTGGGCCTGAGGTCTTACATAGACCTCGAACATTATGCACGAAGCTGACTCCGGTACCTAGGGCAAGTACATTCACCACATATCTTCTCTCTTTCATTCCGGATCAATGCCATGTGCTATACCCCGAACATTATGCACGAAACTGGTTACTGGGCCTGAGGTCTTTCATAGACCTTGAAAATTGTGCACGAAGCTGACTCCAGTACCTACGGCAAGCGACAAGGATCCCATACATATGGTCAATCACAAGGATTGGACCCCAGTGTGCATCCTTCTGGGGTAGCTAACCCGCACACAATTAAGCTAACACCCTTCATTGGGTGTGAACCTCCATACATTTGCTTGCAAGCCTTTCTTACTTTCATTCATTCGTTCGTTAATGCATGCATTCTTTCATTTCTTTCCTTTTTTCATTATCTTCCACTTTACGTTACGCAATACTTTTCATTCATTCATAAACATTCAACGTAAAGCCACGGGAAAAATATCATACATAACAGGAACATAATCATAAACAAACATACCAAGTCATCACCATACAAGGCACCATCATACATACATAACATACATCATACATAAACATGCAACATCATCATGCCCAACATACCCTCTAAGACCCCAACGATCATCTTACTTGAACTTACGAGACCTCCACGTCAAAACTTACATCTGCACTTTCCCCCGAAAGTCAGAAATTTAAACTATGCCTTTCCTCGGGTACACCAGCCCTATTTGGGGGAATGGGCACCCTTCAATCGCACGGCCTTCAGGCTACTGAACATCATGCGAATGAACACCAAATGATTAAGCCTCGTGCTAATGGACATCCATGAGAATGAACAATGTGAGAGTGGACCTTATGCGGATGGACACTATGCGAATGGACCTCATGCGGATGGACTCAATACGGATGAGTACTTATGCGAATGGGCTCTCAGTCGCATGACTCCCCATGCGACTGGCCCTCTAGTCGTGCGATTGAACCTCAATCGTGCGACTGAACCTCAATCGCACCCCAGTCGGTCGTATGGCCTCCAGTCGGTCGCCTAGCCCTAACTGTTGCAGAATGCAGTTCATCCCGAACCCAATCTGCCATTTTGACCTCCAAGATCATCCAAACCCATTCTAATCCTAAATCAACCATCCTAAACCTTAGGAATGCATACACAACACCATTCAAGCACAAACAAGCCCGGAAACAAACTCTAAACGCATCACACACAAACACATCCAAATGGGTCAAACACACGCACATACAAAAACGGGATTACTATGTATGTTCCAGCCCCAAATCAGTTGAAAACGAGTAAAAGAGGGGTCCTAGAACTCACACAAACAAACCCGTTGAGTAGAGCTTCGATTTGACCCGCTACACGACAATTTTGCACACTTGAATCCACCCGAACCAACTTTCTCCCCTTTTCTCTCTTCTCCTCTCTTTTGCTGAATTTTCACAAGTGTGGGGAGGGTGTGGGCTGCCCTCCCCTCTTAATCCCCCACTCTTCCAAACTTTCTCCCGTTTTGGCAACTTTGGTCCCCCGACTTTGAATTTTATTTCTTTTTCTTCTTTCGTCGGCTTTAAAGAAAATATCCGGGCGTTACAAGTCCACCCCCTTATATAGGTTTCGTCCCGAAACCTATCATTCCTCAAAAAAACATGGGTAATGATGTCTCATCTCTTTTTCGGTCTCCCACGTTGACTCGGATCCCTTCCTGTGCTTCCACTGTACTCGCACAAGAGGAACAACTTTATTTCTCAGCCTCTTCTCTTTCGATCGATGATTGCCACTGGTTGCTCCACATAATTGAGCCGTTCTTCTACTTCGATATCCTCTAGTGGAACAATCATATCTTCATGTGCCAGGCACTTCCTTAGATGAGATACGTGGAATGCTAGGTGAATTCCACTTAACTCATCTGGCAACTCCAATCTATAGGCCACCTCTCCTACTCGAGCAATGATTCGAAAAGGGCCTATGTATCCCGCTTTCGGAAACGAATAATACCCTTCCAAGGTGAGACCTTCAACATAACCCAGTCACCCACCTGGAACTCAATCGGTATGCGTCATTTATCAGCATACGACTTCTGTCTATCTTTGGCTGCCTTCATGAAGGCTTTGATCCTTTCAAGCTTTTCAGTCGTAGCCTCGATCACCTTGACGCTCCCTAACTCTTTATGACCAATATCTCCCCATCAAACGGGTGTTCTGTATCTCCTACGGTATAGCATCTCATAAGGTGGCATACCAATGCTGGCATGATAGCTGTTGTTGTATGAGAATTCAGCTAACGGTAAGTGGTCATCCTAACTTCCCCCAAAATCAATCACACATGCCCGAAGCATGTCCTCCAATGTCTGAATGGTCCTTTCAAACTGACCATCAGTCTGGGGATGATAAGCCGTGCTAATATGTAAACTCGTCCCCATGGCATCGTGGACTTTCTTCCAGAATTTGGATGTGAACTGGGTGTCACGATCAGACACAATAGACACCGGCACACCATGACGAGTTACAATTTCCTTGATGAACAGATCAGCCAACCTCTCAGATGAATATGTCTCGCGGATCGGTAGGAAGTTAGCACTCTTCGTCAAGCGGTCAACAATCACCCATATAGCATCATACCCTTTCGGAGTATGCGGCAGCTTCGTAATGAAATCCATGGTGATGTGCTCACACTTCTATTTCGGTATATCCAAAGGTTGGATCTTCCCATATGGCTTTTGATGCTCGGCCTTCACTTGCAAGCAAGTAAGGCACTTACTCACATACTCCACTACGTCACGCTTCATACCCGGCCACCAATAATCTTTCTTCATGTCTTGGTACATCTTTGTAGCACCAGGATGAATAGAGTATCGAGTTTTATGAGCTTCATCCATAATCTTCACACGCAGATCCCCAAGGCAAGGAATCCACATCCGCCCAAATCGGGTTTTAACACCAAGTATGTTTTCACCCAATTCCGCAACCAGACCCCTCATTCTTTCATAGTTAAGATGATCTTCTTTCAATGCCTCATCTTGAAACTCATTGACTTTCTTCATCACATCAGAGGTCATAATCAGCTGGTACGCCTTCACCCGAATCGGCTCGGGTCGTTTCTTTCGGCTAAGGGCATCCGCCACCCCGTTGGCTTTGCTCGAATGGTAATGGATCTCACAATCATAATCTTTTATGAGCTCCAACCATCTCCTCTGCCTCATGTTCAAGTCTTTCTGCTCGAAGAAATACTTCAAGCTCTTGTGGTCAGTGAATATGGTGCACTTCATCCCATACAGGTAGTGCCTCCAAATCTTTAATGCAAAGACCACGGCTGCTAGCTCCAAATCATGAGTAGGGTAGTTAACCTCATGAACCTTCAACTGTCAGGATGCGTAGGCTATAACTTTTCCTCTTTGTATTAACACACACCCCAACCCCGAGTAGGAGGTATCAGAATAAACCACCAGGTCTTCACTTCCATCGGGTAATGATAATACAGGAGCTTGAGTCAACCTCGCCTTCAATTCTTCAAATGCCTTCTCCTGAGCTTGACCCCACACAAACTTTACATCTTTCCGGGTCAACTTGACTAGTGGAGTGTAACACCCGGAAGTTTGACTTTTTGAAGTGATATGCGACTGAGTCTCAGTCGCATGGAATTCATGCGACTGGGGGTTCAATCACATGATGCTCGGACGATTGAAGCTCAACCGTACGGCTGGAGTTCAGTCGCCCGACTGAAGGTTCAACCGCATGGAACTCATGCGACTGGAGGTCCAGTCGCATGGTGTTCATGCGACTGAAGGTTCAGTTGCCCCTGGACTTCGGGCGACTGAGCTGTACCTATAAAAGAGGAGTAGCTCTCTTCTCCTCCCAACACTTACATTTTTCAGTCGGGAGAAAGGGCAGAGAGCGAGAGAACAGAGAAAGAAGAGAAAGAAAGGGAGAACATGGTGATTCAGGCACGAGATTTGTCGAGAAGCTAGCCAAATCGAAGCTCTTCATCTTCTCCTTGATAATGTGAGTTCTAGGACCCCTCATTTACATGTTTTCAAATGATTTTGGGGCTGGAACACATCTAAACCCTAGTTTTGTCAAAGTGTATATTTGACCCATTTGGGTGAAATCTTGATAATGTGTTTAAAGTATGATTTAGGACCTACACATGTTTATATGGTGTCCTAGTATGATTCCCTAAGGTTCGGGAGGGTTAATCTGGGCTTGAATGGAGTTTAGAAGGGGTTTTTCAGCCGAGTGTCGCGGCTGCTGATCGTGATGAACTTCAGTCGCAGCCCAGTTAGGGTTATGCGACTGAAGGGGCCAGTCGCCCGACTGAGGAACAACTGATGTTCAATCGTACGATTGAGGCTCAGTCGCACGATTGGGGGCTCAGTCGCATAGACCCATTCGCATAGTAGTACAGACGCACGACTGAGGATTTAGTCGCATAGACCCATTCGCATAGTAGTACAGACGCACGACTGAGGATTCAGTCGCATAGACCCATTCGCATAGTAGTACAAACGCACGACTGAGGATTCAGTCGCATAGACCCATTCGCATAGTAGTACAGACGCACGACTGAGGATTCAGTCGCATAGACCCATTCGCATAGTAGTACAGACGCACAACTGAGGATTCAGTCGCATAGATGCCCATTCGCATGACTCAGTCGCATGGAGGCCATGCGACTGGAGTATGTTCAATCGCCCAAGTAGGGCTGATGTGAATGTGGAGAGAAGTGTATGTATGATGTATGTAGGCTAAGTATGATGTAGCCTATATAATAGTAATGACTGATGAATAGTAAATACCGCTGTTCCTCATGTTTATCTTTCCACAGTTTTACATGTTATCACTAATAGATGAAATGAAAGTATTATGTAAAGCACAGTGAAAGAGTAATAAAGAAAGTGAAGGAACATTAATAAAAGTTAACAAGTCTTGCAAGCATATAGGAGTTACACGACTGTGTGTCGTTAGCTCAACTGTGTTGCGGGCTAGCTACCCATTGACGCACACAGGATCAATCAATTAAGATTGGCAGGACCTTTGCGGCGTGCCCCGGATGATCGGGTCGGCCTTGTACATAGTACCCATAGCCCTTTCGAGGGAATACAGTTGACCCTTCGGGGGATACACATAGCCCTTTCGGGGGAATACAGTTGACCCTTCGGGGGATACACATAGCCCTTTCGGGGGAATACAGTTGACCCTTCGGGGTATATAGATGGCCCGTCATCCGTTTCCCATCGCGCACATAGTTGGGGTATCGCTCACTGGTCCACATAGAAAGTGAAACATAAAGATAAAGTTTACAGACAAGGCATATAGTACCAGGAACGAATGTTATTTGTTCATACAGCTGATGCGTGCTCGCATATACAGTACAGTATAGTATAATGCAGAAAGAGTATTTTTATATACCACCTATAAAACTAGAACTCACTCAGCAATGCTAACTTTTTATGTGTTTCCAGTTGGCAGGTAGGGTTGCTGAGGATGGCACGAGGCGGCTACTCAGCTCTTTTGGGATGGCATTCTCCTTTTGATAATGCTGCCACGCAATGTGTTATGGGCCCTAACGCGCGCAGCACATTATGTTGCATGCGAGTGCAAGATTTCATGAAAATCCGGATAAACAGGATTATTTAAGAATCTTCTTTATGAAGAAAAATTTTTATGTTCTTATACTAGAGGTCACTGTTTATGACCATTTTGTACATATAAAAGATGGAATCTTTTGTAATAGTGCTTTTGTAATGTAATGCAACATTAGATGTTTTTGTAATTGACGTACGTTGTATTAAATGGCAAAAGTACTTATAGTAAAAGAAAAGTTTATCTTACGTATGCGTATGCGCTGTGTGGATCTTGCTACGTCTTATTAAACTATTTACTTTTGGAATGCTCTCTTTACAGCCACCAATTCCCGTGTGAAACCGATGATTAGGTTTGGCTGTAGTCATTTATAACTGGTAAAACCGCCTACGCATAAGTGTAGTTGCGGTAGTTTTTATTAAACCTACTTACTGTTTTCATCGTAACATCTTTTATTACTTAAAACCTGCGAAGCTCACCAACAATTATGTTGACCGTTTTGAGCATCTCTTTTCAGGTGATCAAGGTAATTGAAGTTCTAGGAATGCTGCCTTTAGAGGAGACCCTAGGATGTATTTTGGAGGAATTAGCATCTTGTTAAACATTGATACTTTTGGAACATTTTGGTTGCTTAAGCTTGAACATTGCATACTTGTTCCCGGGTTGTGGGAATTTACACTACAAGTTAACATCAATGTTTATGAGATCATCTTATGTTTATGTTTATGGCTATGCTGTCGTGAACATTGATTATACACGACACAAGTCTCCATTTGTGCCGGGTGTGTCATGACACGCTATGTCATCAATTACATATATATTGCATATCTATTGTTAACCATGTGTTATGACGATCCTGTCTTGCTCGCATCCCCGTGTTTCCGCAATCAGCGGGGGTGTGACAGTTACACAATAACCACCTATATGAATCTGCAGTTTCAGATCCAAGAAGGGCAGCAACAAGAGTAACATTTCTGTTGTGGTTATCTATACCAGTGAAAGGTACAAAAACCATATCATACCTATCATATACGACATAATAACTTTAATTAGACACAATGAATATATGAACAATGAATCTTATGACACAATGATATAAATGACACAATGAATCTTATGACACAATGATATATATGACACATTAACACCATTACACAATGAGTCTTATGACACAATGAATCTTATGACACAATGATATATATGACACAATGATATACATGACACAATGAATAATGTAAGTAATAACACAATGGAAAAAAGACACAATGAAAATATGACACAATAAAAAGATTAGAATCATACTTGTTAGATCTATAAGTAGCATCAAATCCAACAACATCACCAAAGATCAAGTAATTATTCTTTATAACATCATCAGCCCAAAATAACCACCTAATGTTCCATCTTCTTTAACAATATATTCACAAGTAAAATTCGTCAAGTGATCCTTTTTCTTCATAAGAATTTGAACAAGCATATCAGCATCATATTCACCAATATATATATTTAAATCCCTCTTATAATTCTTGAAATCATTTTTCGTCGCACCGACTTCCGCATAACCACCACACAAAGTTCTCAATATATGAAAAGCTCGAACGGGACCAATATTTATACTAGACAAAGCTTGAATTGCACCTTCTTTTACATGATCAACCTTTCTAGCAGCAGGTAAAAGATGCACGTCATCTTGATCAACCAACAAGTGGTTGTGCTCTTCCTTGAAATAATAAACACAGTACTTACTATTAACTAAACGTAGCTTAAGAATCGCTTCACACCCAACTCTCTTAGATGGTTACCTACGCTTCCACTTACATTTATCATCCTCATCATTTGAAGAATCAAATACTTCCCCTTTTTAAACCCTTGCTTCGAACAAACAAAATACTTTAAAAGTATTTTACCAGCTTGTAAATATTCTGTATGCTTCCTAGCTTCAAAACCACAAGAAAGAGCATACCTTTGGTAAAATGCAAACACATGCTCAATAGAAACAAACTCCATTCCTACAATAGGTTTAATTGAACTCATTGCAACAGGTATATAAGATACTCTTCCAGAACCTGGGGATACACATTGTTGCCCACATCTTTGTAATTTTCAGCATCTATATGAATAAAAACAGCATGTCATAAAAAGACACAATAGCATAAAAAACATAATGAGATCAGTATAGACACAATAACTGTTTTATTCAGACACAATCAGTATAAATAGTATCATATAACTCACCTAATATTTATAAATATGTTCAACAACAATTGATAATTTCCAGAGTAATCTAACAGTATAGACACAATAATTGTTTTATTCAGAAACATGACGATACAAAAGACACAATAACGAACAATGATATATATGACACAATGAGTCTTATGACACAATGATATATATGACACAATGATATACATGACACAATGAATAATGTAAGTAATAACACAATGGAAAAAAGACACAATGAGATCAGCATAGACACAATAACTGTTTTATTCAGACACAATGACGATACAAAAGACACAATAACTGTAACACCCCGAAATTTCCCGAAACAAGCCATTTAATAATAATGGCTTTTAAGGGTTAATTTAAGAAATAAAGGGGTAAATTAGTGGGCTATGGATCAAATTAGCCTTAATGGGCTAGACTTGGTGGGTTTAAGGGCCCTAATCAGCCCTTAAACATTCATAATCAGTCCCACTCCATCACATTACAACCCTAGCCACCAAATTCATAGAGAGAGAAAGTAGAGAGAGAAAGTGAAGAAATTCAAGATTTGGAGCTTGAAGGTTGGAAGGATTGAAGTTCTGGTGGATTGGAGCATCAAAACACAAGGAAAGAGCAACAAAACAAGGTAAGAATCGACCTCTAAGGCCTTCTGTAGATCAAACCCGGATTCTAGGGTTTGGGGGTTTTGAAAAGTTTAAAGAAACTCATAAAGGTCGAATTTTTACGTATGAAAAGGTGTAAAAAGCTTAGATTTGGTTTCATGGAAGGTAAACCAAGGATTTGGAAGTAAAAAGTTAAGATTTTGGGTTAAAAATGGGCTGGATCTGAGTTTCTGTTCATCCAGCGAAACTGGGCCCCGATCCAGCGAATTTAAGCATTCAACCAGCGAAACTGCATATTAGTTCAGCGAGACTAGGAGAAATTCCAGCGAAACTACAGTTTCGCTGGGGCGAAACTATAGTTTCGCCGGTAATCTCGCTAAGACCCAGACTGACCTATAGACTTTGCGAGACTAGGGAATTCCAACGAAAGTTGGCCGCTCAAGGCAGCGAATCTGCCTAGCGAAACTAGCAGAAACGCTGCCCAGCGAAACTGGCAGCGAAACTGCAGTTTCGCTGTAGCAAAACTATGGGCGAAACTATGAAGAAAATGACGTTTTTGCATGTTAACTTTCGTGCAGCTAGAGTATTCAGGCTATAGCCTAAGTGACTTAGAATTTAAGCTACTTGGACAATTCAGGTGAGTTCTAGATCCCCTATTTTATACATGCTTTAAATGTTTTAGGGCGGTATGCATACTAAGATATATACTTTTTGTAATCAGTTCTTTTAGAGTAAAGTTTTACTTACTATCTTATATGGGAAACGGGATTTTCTAACGAATTGATAACGTGTTTTCCTTATTGAGATATAACCTTGTAGTGATGGATTGCCTTCGAGATGTGTTGTGTTATGTTATATATATATATAACTTAAATAAGAAAGTGAAACGTAAAGAAAGGTTATGTGGCCCATAACGTGTACCTGGATAAAGTAAAGTCTTGCAAGTAAAGTCCTGCAGGCAAGGGATAAAGTAAAGACTTGCAAGCAATGGCTAAAGGAGGGTTGCATTTGTTGTGCCCTCACCCGGATAAAGTAATGCTCGAACAGGCAGGTCTGTAAGCCCTGAATTGACATGATAATAATGGCCCAATCGAGTACGACTGTAAGCCCTTAATTGGCGTGTCGGTAAAGTCCTAGGCGAGCCTAGGCACCGATTGTGACAGAGAATTGATGGATAAAGAAGAGTAATAAATAACGAGAAATGAAAAGAAATGATAAAGTATCGATAAAGTGATAGCCTGTATGTATTGATGCTTGATAGACGAGAACTATTTTCAACTGCTAAAGCTAATACCTTTACAAAAAGTTATTTACAAAGAAAACCTAGAATTCACTCAGCGAAGCTGACTTTTGTATGCATATCAGTTGACAGGTAAGAGTTAGAGCGACGGAATAGAGGCATGGGACTGAAGCTTCTTGGCACTAGAAGACTGGCATCCGGATGAAGAAAAGCTAAACAAAGAACTCCTAAATAGTTTTGTGGATTAAAGACAATGTTTATATTTTACTTGTAATGAATTGAAATGACAGTATTTTTCCGCTGCAATATATATTTATACACATATGAGTAAATGACCGTTTTAAATCGATGTTTTGCTGTGAATGACCAACTGTGAGGCTTCCCTGAGAAAGGTGGGCCTTACAAGTTGGTATCAGAGCCAATGTTTAAGAGATTTGGGAAAACTGTTTTTGTAAACCTAAACTTAAACAGATAATAGGACCAAGTGTCAAGGATGCCAGTCCAAGAAGCTCCATGCCAAGAGGTAACAAAGTATGTTGTAGGTATTATTCCGAGGGATAGTGCCTTCTTATTTAAGTAAGAGCCGAGGTAGAGTATGATAAAGTTATCTGTGACACCTATCTGAATTTATGTGACTTATACGTGCATAGACTAGGTATAGTAGGTTCTGGTGTTGGTATGGTTCAGGATAAGAAAGTTTATGGCGCGAGAAGTTCTGTAAGTAGTTAATCACAACTGGCCACTGTTATTAAAATTTTACAAAACTTGCCATGAACTGAACATGCCTTGAAAGACCATAGTAACATTCTGAATCTTATAGGAAGTAGAAAGAATGGCACCAAAGAAAGAAGTCCCAATAATGGTCACCCGGAGAAGCACTAGGGGAAGGCCCCCGACTAGGGCAAGGGAAACTGCAAGTGCAACTGTGAAGCCAAAAAAGGGTCAACCAGGAAGCGGCTGAGAAACCGGTTAAGGAGGAGGAGGTTGAGTTAGAAATGGGAGCCGAGGGGCTCACTACGGACCAGGCAAAACTGAAGGAGACAGTGAAGGAAGCTATTGCCCAAGAGGTGCACTAGGTCCTCTCTGGAGTGATGCCCGCTCTGCTTGCCGAATTTGTGGAGCACGTTAAGGGCGACAGTAAGAGTACAGCTTCCGAGAAGGTGGATAAGAAGGGAGCGGTCAAGACTGAGGAGTTGAGCGACGAGGGAGATCGTCTGGGTAACCATGACGGTCCCGAGGTGGAAGAGAGGGCGAAGGGGTGCAGCTACGGGGATTTTCAGAGGTGTAAGCCCCGACGTTCGATGGTACTAGTAACGCTGCCACTGCCCAGCGTTGGATCAGGGAAATGGAGGCCGTACTGAAGATCAGTGAGTGCCGTGAAAACCAAAAGGTGAAGTTTGCTTCCCATTCCCTTTTGGATCCAGCACTGTGTTGGTGGGATAACATTGCTGAGTCTTACGGAGAGGAGGCTATTGAGAGGATGAAATGGCCGGAGATGAAGAGGTTGGTGATAGAGGAGTACTGCCCGGAAAGGGAGCTTGACAAGATTGAGCAAGAGTTTGTGAGTTTAGAGGCTGGAAATATGACTCACCAGGAGTACACTACAAAATTCAATGAAATGGCACGCCTGGTGCCTGACTTGGTGACTCCCGAATCCAAGAGAATCAAGAGGTACATACAAGGGTTGCCTCTGGACATTCGTAGGGACATGGTCACGGCCCGACCTGGTACTTTTAGATCAGCGGTGGACCTCAGTGGAAGGTTGTACGATCATCGCAGGCCGGTGATAGTGGGTGAGACGAAGAAGGCTTGGAATAACAATGGGAAGAGATATGGAAGTGGTGGCCACCAACCGGGGAACAAGAAAGCAAGGGTGGATGCAAAGCAGATGGTTCTGAATGGGGTCGAGGAAGTTAAGAACTGTGGGAGGTGTGGGAGGAGGCATCCCGGAGAGTGCCGATTGGGTAGCCATGGGTGCTACCGGTGTGGGAAAACGGGTCACATGGCTAGGGAGTGCCCGGAAGTAAACGAGTGCTTGCAAGAAAGCCAAGCCGGGAAGCTCGGGCACGAGCAGGGGTGATGACAAGGGGGATGATGGAAAGCCCAAGGTCACGACAAGGGCTTTCACCATGAACAAAAAGAAGCAAGGAAGGACCGGACGTAGTGTTAGGTACGTTCCTTGTCAATGATGTTTGCGCCTCCATATTATTTGATAGTGGTGCCAGTAAGAGTTTCGTATCTGTATCCTTCTGTGCTACACTAGATGTCTAAACTAAGGAAATAGATGATGCCTTCGAAGTAGAAATAGCCGATGGTAAGTCCATTAGAATAGTCAGGATGATAGAGGATTGCCACATTAAACTAGGAGGCCATTACTTTCCCGCACGATTGTTTGTTATGCCCTTAGGAGGTTTCGATGTCGTACTAGGGATGGATTGGCTAGCGGCCCACGATGCTAACATAGTATGCCAACAGAAGATGATCCGATTAACGGCTCCAGATGGTAGTTCGGTTACGATCTACGGTGATAACGATTGTAAGGTTCCAAGGATCATTTCCATGATCAAGGCGGAGAAATGTATGAGGCGAGGGTGCGGAGCTTATCTAGCGTATGTCAAGGATGTTAAAGATAAAGCGAAAGAGTTGCCCGATGTACCAGTGGTGCGGGACTTTCCTGACGTATTCCCAGAGGATCTACCCGGAGTACCACCAGATAGAGAGATAGAGTTTCAGATTGACTTACTGTCAGGAGCCCAACCCATTGCCAAAGCACCCTACCGTCTAGCTCCATCCGAGATGAAGGAGCTCATGTCACAACTGCAGGAACTCCTTGACAAGGGATTCATTAGGCCCAGCATTTCTCCATGGGGCGCTCCCGTGCTGTTTGTGAAGAAGAAGGATGGCAGCATGAGGATGTGTATAGATTACAGGGAGTTGAATAAGCTGACCGTGAAGAATCGATACCCTCTACCCCGGATAGATGATCTGTTTGATCAATTGCAAGGGGCAAGCTGGTTCTCCCGAATAGATCTCCAATCTGGATACCACCAACTGAAGGTAAGGGAGCAAGATATCCCAAAGACGGCTTTCCGAACACGCTATGGCCACTATGAGTTTCTGGATATGTCTTTTGGGCCAACCAATGCTCCTGCGGCATTCATGGACTTAATGAATCGCGTGTGTTGCCAGATGTTGGACAGATCAGTGATAGTCTTTATTGATGACATTTTGATATACTCAAAGAATGAGGGAGACCACGCTTGTCATATCAAGGAGGTGTTAGAAACTTTACGAAGGGAGAAACTATATGCGAAGTTCTCTAAATGTGCCTTCTGGCTACGGGAGGTGCAGTTTTTAGGGCACATTATAAATTCCGAGGGAGTTATGGTTGATCCAGCAAAAGTCAAGGTAGTTACTCAATGGAATTCCCCGAGGACGCCATCCGAAATCCGTAGTTTTTTGGGATTGGCTGGCTATTATAGAAGGTTCATCAAAGATTTCTCGAAGATAGCTTCCCCATTAACAAGGTTAACGAGGAAGAACGTGGTGTTCGACTGGGGAAAGGAACAGGAAGATGCGTTCCAGGAATTGAAGGATAGATTAACCAAAGCTCCCATACTAACCCTACCGGAGGGATGAAGACCTAACGGTATACTCCGATGCTTCTTACTGCGGGCTAGGCTGTGTGTTGATGCAAAGAGGAAGGTTATAGCTTACGCATCTAGACAGCTAAAGGACACGGAGGTTAACTACCCGGTTCACGATCTGGAACTTGCCGCAGTAGTGTTCGCATTGAAGATCTGGAGACACTATTTGTATGGAATAAGTGCGCCATATTTACCGACCACAAAAGTCTGAAATATTTCTTTGAGCAGAAAGACCTAAATATGAGACAGAGGAGGTGGTTGGAGTTGATAAAGGATTACGACTGTGAAATCCATTATCACCCGGGTAAGGCGAACGTGGTAGCCGATGCCCTGAGCCGAAAGGAAGGATATGAACCGATCCGGTGAAGGCGTGCCAACTAGTAGTGACCCCAGATGTTATGAGGATGATAAGCAAAGCTCAAATGGACGCTTTAAAAGAGCAGCAAGTCAATAAGGAAAGATGGTGGGAAAAGTGGATGAATTGGTAGAGAACACCTTGGGTGTTAAGACCTTCCATGGCAGGATATGGGTTCCGAAGCATGGTGACTTGCGGGAAAAGATTATGGATGAAGCGCACAAGACCAGCTACTCAATACATCCAGGCGCAAATAAGATGTACCACGATTTGAAGAAAGATTATTGGTGGCCTGGGATGAAAAGAGATGTGGTTGCGTATGTAAACAATTGTCTCACGTGCCTACAGGTGAAGGATGAGCACCAAAGACCTTATGGTTATGTTCAACCATTAGAAGTGCCAGAGTGGAAGTGGGAACATGTTACCATGGACTTTATCACCAAACTACCCCGCACGACAAAAGGCCGTGACGCGATATGGGTGGTTGTTGATAGACTGACTAAAAGTGCGCATTTCCTGCCAATCAAGGAAGCAATTAGTTCAGAAAAGTTTGCTGAACTATTTATCCGAGAAATTGTGGCGCCACATGGTATGCTCGTATCGATTGTTTCGGATAGGGATACGCGGTTCACCTCCAAGTTTTGGAAAAAGTTCAATGAAGAGATGGGTGCGAGGTTGCATGTTAGTACCGCATACCACCCGCAGACCGATGGGCAATCGGAGAGAACGATCCAGACACTGGAGGATATGCTTCGGGCATGCGTTATCGAATTTGGCGGTAACTGGGATGATCATTTGCCACTAGCAGAGTTCTCCTATAACAACAGCTACCACGCAGTATTAAGATGCCCCCATATGAGTTATTGTACGGTCGACGGTGCAGAACTCCTATTTGTTAGGGTGATGTCGGACAGAAGGAGCTAGGAAGCTTAGAAGTCGTGGAAGCCACAACGGAAAAGTTGGAGAAAATCAAGGCGTATATGAAGGCTGCCAAGGATAGACAAAAGTCATACGCCGACAAAGAAGGAGACCAATAGAGTTCAGCGTGAGCGACAGGGTAATGCTAAAAGTGTCACCATGGAAGGGAATCATCCGATTTAGAAAGAGGGAGAAACTGAGTCCCAGGTTCATCGGACCATTCGAGGTACTAGCACGAGTTGGGGATGTAGCTTACAGACTAGACCTTCCAGAAGAGTTAAGTGGGATTCACCCTACCTTTCATGTGTCGCACTTAAGAAAATGTTTAGCACCGAATGAGGCAGTCGTACCCCTAGATGACATCGAGGTGGACGAGAAGCTGAACTATGTAGAACAACCAGTGGCTATACTAGACCGAAAGGAGAAGCAATTGAGAAATAAAGTAGTCAAGCAAGTCAAGGTACAATGGAAACATCGAAAGGGGTCGGATGCCACCTGGGAATCCGAGGAGGAGATGAGACGTCAATACCCCGATCTGTTTAACGACGAAGCAGGTTTCGAGGACGAAACCTAAATAAGGGGGAGACTTGTAACACCCCGAAATTTCCCGAAACAAGCCATTTAATAATAATGGGCTTTTAAGGGTTAATTTAAAATAAAGGGGTAAATTAGTGGGCTATGGATCAAATTAGCCTTAATGGGCTAGACTTGGTGGGTTTAAGGGCCCTAATCAGCCCTTAAACATGCATAATCAGTCCCACTCCATCACATTACAACCCTAGCCACCAAATTCATAGAGAGAGAAAGTAGAGAGAGAAAGTGAAGAAATTCAAGATTTGGAGCTTGAAGGTTGGAAGGATTGAAGTTCTGGTGGATTGGAGCATCAAAACACAAGGAAAGAGCAACAAAACAAGTAAGAATCGACCTCTAAGGCCTTCTATAGATCAAACCCGGATTCTAGGGTTTTGGGGTTTTGAAAAGTTTAAAGAAACTCATAAAGGTCGAATTTTTACGTATGAAAAGGTGTAAAAAGCTTAGATTTGGTTTCATGGAAGGTAAACCAAGGATTTGGACGTAAAAAGTTAAGATTTTGGGTTAAAAATGGGCTGGATCTGAGTTTCTGTTCATCCAGCGAAACTGGGCCCGATCCAGCGAATTTAAGCATTCAACCAGCGAAACTGCACATTAGTTCTGCGAGACTAGGAGAAATTCCAGCGAAACTACAGTTTCGCTGGGGCGAAACTATAGTTTCGCCGGTAATCTCGCTAAGACCCAGACTGACCTATAGACTTTGCGAGACTAGGGAATTCCAACGAAAGTTGGGCGCTCAAGGCAGCGAATCTGCCTACCGAAACTAGCAGAAATGCTGTCCAGCAAAACTGGCAGCGAAACTGCAGTTTCGCTGTAGCAAAACTATGGGCGAAACTATGAAGAAAATGACGTTTTTGCATGTTAACTTTCGTGCAGCTAGAGTATTCAGGCTATAGCCTAAGTGACTTAGAATTTAAGCTACTTGGACTAGTTCAGGTGAGTTCTAGATCCCCTATTTTATACATGCTTTAAATGTTTTGGGGCGGTATGCATACTAAGATATATACTTTTTGTAATCAGTTCTTTTAGAGTAAAGTTTTACTTACTATCTTATATGGGAAACGGGATTTTCTAACGAATTGATAACGTGTTTTCCTTATTGAGATATAACCTTGTAGTGATGGATTGCCTTCGAGATGTGTTGTGTTATATTATATATATATAACTTAAATATGAAAGTGAAACGTAAAGAAAGGTTATGTGGCCCATAACGTGTACCTGGATAAAGTAGTCTTGCAAGTAAGTCCTGCAGGCAAGGGATAAAGTAAAGACTTGCAAGCAATGGCTAAAGGAGGGTTGCATTTGTTGTGCCCTCACCCGGATAAAGTAATGCTCGAACAGGCAGGTCTGTAAGCCCTGAATTGGCATGACAATAATGGCCCGATCGAGTACGACTGTAACCCTTAATTGGCATGTCGGTAAAGTCCTAGGCGAGCCTAGGCACCGATTGTGACAGAGAATTGACGGATAAAGAAGAGTAATAAATAACGAGAAATGAAAAGAAATGATAAAGTATCGATAAAGTGATAGCCTGTATGTATTGATGCTTGATAGACGAGAACTATTTTCAACTGCTAAAGCTAATACCTTTACAAAAAGTTATTTACAAAGAAAACCTAGAATTCACTCAGCGAAGCTGACTTTTGTATGCATATCAGTTGACAGGTAAGAGTTAGAGCGACGGAATAGAGGCATGGGACTGAAGCTTCTTGGCACTAGAAGACTGGCATCCCGGATGAAGAAAAGCTAAACAAAGAACTCCTAAATAGTTTTGTGATTAAAGACAATGTTTATATTTTACTTGTAATGAATTAAAATGACAGTATTTTTCCGCTGCAATATATATTTATACACATATGAGTAAATGACCGTTTTAAATCGATGTTTTGCTGTGAATGACCAACTGTGAGGCTTCCCTGAGAAAGGTGGGCCTTACAAGTTGGTATCAGAGCCAATGTTTAAGAGATTTGGGAAAACTGTTTTTGTAAACCTAAACTTAAACAGATAATGGGACCAAGTGTCAAGGATGCCAGTCCAAGAAGCTCCATGCCAAGAGGTAACAAAGTATGTTGTAGGTATTATTCCGAGGGATAGTGCCTTCTTATTTAAGTAAGAGCCGAGGTAGAGTATGATAAAGTTATCTGTGACACCTATCTGAACTTATGTGACTTATACGTGCATAGACTAGGTATAGTAGGTTCTGGTGTTGGTGTGGTTCAGGATAGGAAGTTTATGGCGCGAGAAGTTCTGTAAGTAGTTAATCACAACTGGCCACTGTTATTAAAAATTTACAAAACTTGCCGTGAACTGAACTTGCCTTGAAAGACCATAGTAACATTCTGAATCTTATAGGAAGTAGAAAGAATGGCACCAAAGAAAGAAGTCCCAACAATGGTCACCCCGGAGAGCACTAGGGGAAGGCCCCCCGACTAGGGCAAGGGAAACGCAAGTGCAACTGTGAAGCCAACAAATGGGTCAACCAGGAAGCCGCTGAGAAACCGGTTAAGGAGGAGGAGGTTGAGTTAGAAATAGGAGCCGAGGGCTCACTACGGACCAGGCAAAACTGAAGGAGACAGTGAAGGAAGCTATTGCCCAAGAGGTGCACCAGGTCCTCTCTGTAGTGATGTCCGCTCTGCTTGCGGAATTTGTGGAGCAGGTTAAGGGCGACAGTAAGAGAGTACAGCTTCCGAGAAGGTGGATAAGAAGGGAGCGGTCAAGACTGAGGAGTTGAGCGACGATGGAGATCGTCTGGGTAACCATGACGGTCCCGAGGTGGAAGAGAGGGCGAAGGGTGCAGCTACGGGGATTTTCAGAGGTGTAAGCCCCCGACGTTCGATGCTACTGGTAACGCTGCCACTGCCCAGCGTTGGATCAGGGAAATGGAGGCCATACTGAAGATCAGTGAGTGCCGTGAAAACCAAAAGGTGAAGTTTGCTTCCCATTCCCTTTTGGATCAGCACTGTGTTGGTGGGATAACATTGCTGAGTCTTACTAGAGGAGGCTATTGAGAGGATGAAATGGCCGGAGATGAAGAGGTTGGTGATAGAGGAGTACTGCCCAGAAAAGGAGTTTGACAAGATTGAGCAAGAGTTTGTGAGTTTAGAGGCTGGAATATGACTCACCAGGAGTACACTACAAAATTCAATGAAATGGCACGCCTGGTGCCTGACTTGGTGACTCCCGAATCCAAGAGAATCAAGAGGTACATACAAGGGTTGCCTGGACATTCGTAGGGACATGGTAACGGCCCGACCTGGTACTTTTAGATCAGCGGTGGACCTTAGTGGAAGGTTGTACGATCATCGCAGGCCGGTGATAGTGGGTGAGACGAAGAAGGCTTGGAATAACAATGGGAAGAGATATGGAAGTGGTGGCCACCAACCGGGGAACAAGAAAGCAAGGTGGATGCAAAACAGATGGTTGTGAAGGGGGTCGAGGAAGTTAAGAACTGTGGGAGGTGTGGGAGGAGGCATCCGGAGAGTGCCGATTGGGTAGCCATGGGTGCTACCGGTGTGGGAAAACGGGTCACATGGCTAGGGAGTGCCCGGAAGTAACGAGTGCTTTAACTGCCATGAGTCGGGGCACTACAGCAGGGATTGCAAGAAAGCCAGGCCGGGAAGCTCGGGCACAAAAGGGGTGATGACAAGGGGGATGATGGAAAGCCCAAGGTCAAGGCAAGGGCTTTCACCATGAACACAATATAAATGACACAATCAGAATAAATAGTATCATATAACTCACCTAATATTTATAAAATATGTTCAACAACAAAGTGAATGTCCAGAGTAATCTAACAGTATAGACACAATAACTGTTTTATTCAGACACAATGACGATACAAAAGACACAATAACGAACAGAAGACACAATGATGTTACCTATGACACAATGATATGTCAATCAATAACAAAATTAACAGAAATCATACAGTATAGACACAACGATGATCAAAATGACAAAATTACGGTGCGAAAATTAACATACTATTTCAGTTACAGTATATAATCGTCCGCATACGTACCAAACTGATGATCAATCGTCGACATCGGTGAAGTAATTGATGTAGAGTAATCTTCAACAGATAATTCGATTGTTTGAATCTTCAACGATTGAAATTGATGTAAGCTGAAACTTCGTACGTTTGAATCTTCAACGATAAATTGAAAATTCTGTTGAAAACCCTCATTGTACAGAAGAAGTCGATATATCCCACACCTTCATCTTAATAAATTAGACTTTCTAAATACCCCTCCTTTCTTTTTTAAAATATGACACGTGTCACTAACTGATTGCTTCTCACACTTTTTACATAATGTTTCCTTTGTATTTGAACTTTTCTCTTACTTTTATATAATTTATAAAATTCTTAGGTTCTATTTTTTTAATAGTTTGGCAATAGAGATCGTTTTTATCTTTTTACTTTTATATTTTAATTTAATGTGTAAATCAACTTTAAATTTTTAAAATTTAAATTGTAGTTATTTTTAGTATTATTAGGCTACTAGAATTTATGAATTTTGAAATCTTTTGTTTTCATTATTTTCATTAAAATGTCTGGTTAGTCCCGTTAAATGCTAATTAAATCTTGGTTTTAAAATGTGAAGTACTTTAATCATATTTTTCCTTACCACTGATTCCCTTGAATTAATAAATGTAAAATAATCCCAGGTTTCTATATTTTTAAACCCCAACTTTAACTATGTAAAAAATAAACATTTTCAAGTTTATTATTTAAGTAGAAATAAACTATAACTTTATAATCATGAAATCGTATTTATAAAATAATATTTAACTTCCAGAAATATTTAGATCATGACTTTATACACAACTTAAGTATTTTCTCATATTTATTCAAAACGAGTTTTTCGGGTAAACAAGTTTTTATAAAAAAATATGTTTATGTCCAACGAGTCTTTATGTAAACTTTTGTATCTTTGATTTATTAAAAAAATTGATGCTTTGCGTGTTCATAATATATTGGGGTGTAATGAGGTTTGTTATGTTACAAAGGTGACAATATGCTATATTTCGCGTGTTTAGTGGGTTGTGTTGAGTTACCTTGATGTGATGGATAGTTGATGGAGGTTTAAGGGCTGCTATAGAGACTTGAAATAGTGAGAATGAGCTGCCCAAAATGGTGAGTTAATTGAGGTTCAAGAATGAAAGATATGGGAGATACAAGTTGATCCAAGTGTAGGTATGTGTGTGAGTGTCATTACATTGACCTGAAGGGTTGTTATAGCTCGTTCCTTGGTTGATGACTAAGGCCATTAAGGTCTAGAACTTAAGTGTTTCTTTTGTTTTAGAAGCTTGAATAAAAATGTGATTCAAGGGGGAATTACAAGGAGTTTGAGGGGGTTTAAGATAGTGATACGAATAGAAATAATGAAGTGTGTTAGGTGTTTGGGGTGTTGTGTCAGCCAAAAAGAGATGGAGGAGACCAAGTGGGTCCAAAGTCTTTGATTTGACTACTTCTATTATATATATTTAAATCTCCTTGGTCGGTGTATACAAGGAACTTTTAGGGGTTTTGAAAATTACCACCAAGCTTTAAGAAATTACAAAAGACCCCCTTACTTTCAAGAACCTTTTAGAGTTTTTAAACTTACCACCAATCTTTAAGAAATTACAAAAAGACCCCCCTCACTTTTCATATATAGTTTATTAATTATTAATTCCTTTACAAAATGATTATTTATATAATATTAATATATCAATTTTGGTACGTTTAGTGAGTTGTATTATGTGTTTAGTGGTTTGCACTTACCTTTGTCTTTTTCTTAAACTTTAACTTTTTTTAACCTATTACTTTTATATATTTTACAATTTACACTTAATATATATTTTCTTCATCTCCCAACACGTGTGTTTGATTCCACAATTTTACCCTTATTTTCTTCAACTTTAACGACTCTGTTGCAACACGTTTGTTCTTGATTGACTTATTTATTGTTTTACATTTTGTTTACATGTTCAGCGTTTTTACGCTTACTTTTCGTTCGATTTTATTCTCTAAGTTTTTTGTTCCTTTTAAATACGAGTTTTTTCCGGTGTTAGTGATCACTTGTGATTGTGTGCCATTGATGCCACTTGACATTGTTTTACGCCCCCGCTGCAACGCAGGGGGCTTAATACTAGTTTTTATAAAAGTTATTATTGTTTATATAAAATATATGAGTGGGTTATATAAAAATATGTAAGTCTTTGTTATGAATGTTTAAGCCTTGTGGTAGTTTATATGATTTGCATGTATGCATACATATGTTACATACATATGTCTATGTGTCGTGAGTGTGTGTATATACATAAGCATATACCTTTGTCTTATTCCATATTTATTTATTTGTTTTATTAATCACATAGTTTAGTTTTATAAAATTTGCTAGCTAGGATATACTAGTATTTCTAATAGTAAAGATTTATGTGATGTGCATGCATGTATTTACATATATCAATATGACGTGTTTGTGAATATATGTATGTATGTGTGTGTATATATATACACACACATATATATATGTATATATATTGTATATATATATATATATTTGTGTGTGTGTATGCGAGGATTCCAATAAAACTTCTTTTTGAATGCTCTAGAAACCAATGTGAGTTACAATTTTTATGACAGAAGTGCAAATAACGAAAACATAATAAATTTTTTTATATATGTGTGTATCGTGTGTGTATATGTGTGTGTGCGCGCACATGGATGATATCTTTCTCTTATTTTAGATTTAATAGGATTTTGGATGGATTTTGTAAGATTTTATAATTTTGTAAGGCTGGATGTTTGTTGGTTAGTTGATAGGTGATATAAGTTAATAAATTTTTAAGTAATGCATTATTTATTTAAGTGTAATTAGTTTGTTTGATAATCTTTATTTGTTGGACAAATACCTGTTTTGTATGGATAATTGTAGTTAATAATTTTTATATTTTTAAGGTTTATAATTTTATGATTTTTATTAACTCAATGCTTTAATTATTTTACATATATTTGGTATTTAACTTAATTATTTTTGTAAAATTTTAATTTATTGAATGCTCGTAACTTCATAAGTTTACGGGTTCACTTAAGTACGATGAAGTACGATGGTTGCTTATCGGCCTTGATAATGGATTTTTGGCTTTTATTACTGTTGTGCTTTAATATTTTGTTTTTGTCTAACTAACCGTAATAGTTTGTCAGCCAAGACTCATTAAAGACTAAGTAACATTTACGTCTATTAAAGTATTAAGCCCAAACATATTGTCCGTCTCGTTCAGGAGAAACTTACAACTAGAAAAACTTCCTAACTCACATGAATGTATTGTCTCAGACAAGAATCGAACCATGATATTAACCTATATGTTAATTTTAGAAGGAAATGAACAGTACCTCCTGCAGCGTGGCAGTCTTCTGGTTAAGACACGTATACCATCCATCAATGCATGTACCAAGTGGCATCATTCGGGGTAGTTTTGGAATTTTCTTACTGCACGCATGCTTAATGTGGACCACGCGTCCTACACTATGCATTCATACATGTATCTTCTTTTAGTTCTGTATGCTCAAAATGAAACGCCAGAGGCTCCTGTTCTCTCACCTACAAAACCATTTCTTTCTTCTTAACCTTTCTTTTTTTACGATTGAACAAACCTCCTTTATCACTATGGCCAAAGTCGTCGCCCAGTGACCGTGAAACAGATACGTCAATGACGATTGGTTCTCACCAGCGATGCCACGCACCGCCTTCCCAGCCGTTGTTCACCACCGTGCACTACCGCCCTTTGGGAGCTCCTTCGTCGTCACTGGCGGCGGCTCGTACTGGGTTTTGTTGCGGTGGCGATAAGGATGGTTGTCGTAGGGGTTGGCTCCATTACATCTATGATTCCGGTTTGTTGTAACCATGGCGATGACGGCAGGGTCGGTTGCCGGTCGGGCTCCCTTCTGTGGTTGAGATGGACCAGGCGGTGGTCATGTTGCCCCCATGCCTCCGTGTCCCTGTGATAGAGCTATTTAGGGTTTTTAGATATACATCACGATACGGTTGGCGGCGATGGTGGTGGTGTGACCGCCGTTGCTGCCCCTTTATTGTTGTGCTCCGATTGATGTTGCAACCATGGTGGTTTCCTCTCTCCTTTCTCTGGTTCCAAATTTATAGAAAACCCTAAGTTGTTGGGTTCAAAACGGCAGAAAATGTATAAATCTGGATTCGATGTTCGTATTTGACTTTATTTGGTCATTTTTTCAAAATCAACATCTCTTTGGTTTGGTCATGCAGATTATGGTTTCCATGGTGAATGCAAGTGTGCATAATAATGATGCTGATGATATATTTGAGAAACTTTGAGATTATCTTCACATTTTCGTTCTAATGGGTTTTTAGATATGCACAAGTGGGTTTCACATTTGAGTTCTGGGTATCCTTGGCCGGGGTTGCCATCACCGGTTACCATTGACGGTGGTTTCATGGTGTTTATGATGATGAGGACCACCTCATCTGAGACTTGCTTTTGGTTCGATGTTTATCACTAGCTTAATGGTTAACTTTGATATAACATTTGTGATGCTTATCGTACAAGCAACTGATGCATAATCGTCACTTTTGAGTTGTCATGCAAATGGTTTTGTTGGGTATGTGTTGTTCATCAGTGCAATTGGTTTTGGGGGTGTCAATGATGATGAGGACCAGCACATCTGAGACTTGCTTTTGGTTTTTCATTGTTTTATCGTACAAGCGGTCTCTCTACCCCCAAGGTAGAGGAAAGACTCGCCACCACCTACCCCTCCCAGACCCTACTCTTGAGTGGGATATACTGGGTAGGTTTGTTTGTTTGTTTATTGTTTGAGGTACCATGCATGCCCATCAATATTGTGAACTCCTAGGGCGATAATTAGATAACCGGAGTAGTGTCGGTTGCTTTGGCGTGGATATCATTTACGGTTGAATAGTGACTTCGAGGGCAGTGATGAGATAACCGGAGTAGTGTCGGTTGGTTATATCTAAGATTTGTGTTTTTTGGGTGGATTCGCCGAGGTGGAGGCCACACAAGGTTGGTCTCTTTTAGGTCGATGATGATGAATGATTCGTCTGAGATCGTTATGTTTTGAAACTGATGTCGGTGACAGGTGTCACACCCTTAAAATCCACTAACGGGGTTTTACCGTCAGGCGTGTGACATAACCAGGATCTCAGATAAGCATCAGTTACACCAAACGACTCGACAATTACAAAACATATAGATTGCTTAATAATAATGAAACAATCCGATTATATTTAAGTATTGCGGAAGCGAAAACAAGATAACATTTAACAATAGTTTTGGATCACGTAAACATGTGTCCAATCTAACTTATGTAAAGTAAATGATATTAATCTTGAAAACAGTTCAGGGTGAATGCGGAATGACATGTAGTAGATGTTGTGCTCCTAAACGTGCCACATCAATGTCCTGAGAGAAAACATGCAAAATCTCAGTACAAGACTGGTGAGTTCACAGGTTTATCATAAAACAGTAAGTATCAGTAATGAAATTCCCGGATTTTATAATCAAAGCATACAATGGGTAGCTAGTCCATAATGATCCCTATGTGTATGAAGTCGCGACCGAGCTGACATGTAATCAATAATAAAGCAGGCCCGGCTGTGGATCACACACCACAACACTTCTAATTAGGCTAACCGTTCACCCGTTTGACGAACGTTGTGCTAGCGCGACTACCCCGGTGGGGTATGTCAATCCCAGTAGTACTACTAACAATCACCTCGCTAAGTCCATATTAACGGTCCGAAGGGCAAAGTATAACACCATAGTATCAAGTATATGCAGTATTACAAAAATCCAATGTAATGTAACGTTTATGAAAATAGCATGTTTCTCTCCCCCAAAGAGTATATAAGTAAAAGTGGAGCTGTAAACTCACCTTGAATTGATGTAATGAAAGCAACAAGAGCTTCAAAGAATAAGGCAATGCACGATCAAACACGATCAATACCTATTATTGATTGTAATTAAGCCTTTAAAATATACTCAACGCGAATAGATATATTTGGTCGGATTCGGGTTGGTTCGGGATTGACGCACACGATTTGATATATATATACTTATGTTTGATTAATTAAAGTATCTTTTATAACTTATAGTTATTGTTGTAAATAATTCGTGAAATTGTGAGATGTATAATTCTTATGATTTTTCATGGTTATTTCGTATTTACGCACGACTTAAGGTCTATTTTTATAAAAATAATTATTTAGAATTTTTATAATAATATTTTATTAAGATTATTAATAAAATAAATTTATAGAAAATGTTTATATAATATTTTAAATAAGGAAAGTTTATAAAACTTATCCTTATAATTTTTAAGAATTTTTGTATAATTTTTAGAAGCTCAAAAGGCTTTAAAAAAATTTGTTGTAGGTGGCCGGGTTCGAACCCGGGACCTCCAACTCACAAACAAGCCCGCGTACCAGTGAACCAAAGGCCTCAGCCGCGGTGGTAATCGATTCGTTTGCTTTTAAACCGACTCTCCCAGTTTCCCCCAAATCCCGAAGAACCCTAATTCGATTTCTCTCAAATTGAAGATCAAATCGATATTGTTAATGATTATAATGTTAGGGCTTTTGTTCCTTATGTTAAACCGAGTGTGTAGATGCGTTTAATTACCTGTTTTGATTCGGATTGATGGTAAGAACAGATAAGAACAAGCCGCGGCCTAGGTTAAGCTTGAACAGTGAGCAATTGATGATGGAGATCAAATTAAACTCGTGGACAGCTTCTAAGAGTCTTGATGATCAAAAACCCTATGGTAGTTTGGGTTTAAAACATTCGGTAGAGTGGTTTTGATTAGGTTGCAGGTCGAAACAGAGATGGAATCGAATTGGCTTGATTTGTGTGTGTGCTGATGAAATGGGAAGATAGGTTCGATTTATGGTTGATAAAGTTCGATTGGATCGATTAATTTGATTAAATTTAGTGTTTGAGTGGGTGAATTAGCCGTTGAACGGTCGGGAATAAAGTAAAGTTTCTATCCGTTATTTGACCGTTGCAACGCGTTTTGATGTTGGATACCTGTTCGATTTGAATCCAAGAAAGTTTCGGACCGGTTGTGGGGTTCGAAATCGGGTATTTCGGCTGTTTTGGTCGTTACCGGAGGGTTGCCGGAGTTCGGTCGGTCCGGTGATCGGAAAAACGAGGGGCGGGGGTTTGGGTTTAAAAGAATTACACAAATGGTCCCTGGGGTTTAAATGGTTGTTAATTTATGTATTTAAACTTCTTTTGAAGTTTTGAAATTATCAAATCTGCCCCTTGGACTTTTATTATTATTATTATTACTATTATTATTATATTATTATTTTATTATTATTATTATTATTATTATTATTATAAGATAATAAAATGAAAAACTCGGGTTGTCACATTATCCCCTTGTTGAAGGAATTTTCGTCCCGAAAATTAGAACACTAGGGTTAACAAACGAGTATACGAAGAATTCGGTTAAACCGATAATATACTATGAAAATAATAACTACTTGAAGATAGTTAGTACACACGGAGAGTTGACGAGCTTAATGTTAATTGACTGACTTGTTAGTGACAGATGTCACACACCATCACATTCACCACATGATCTTCAACAAGATGAATTCTAGGTTTCCTTTCTGATTTGAGAATATCTTGAATGTTTCTAGAACTTTGTTTATCAAGGTGACCATGAAACCATTGGTAGATCATAGTGATTCTCTTTTTCTTTCTTGATGCAGTTTGTGTTTTCATTTCCTGAGGTACACTTTGAAGAACTTTCAGGTTCTGATGAGATATCAAAAGAAGAAAATCCACCATCTGATGATTCGTTGTCAGTCATATCATCAAATCCATCTGTATCCTCTGAGCTATCACACGCATGTGAATCTTTATGAGGTAGAACAAATGTGAGAGTAGACCCACAATGTTCTTTGCTTGATATTGTGAGATGTCACAGTGTCCCCCAGTTGAGAGAATTTCATCCTGAAATTCAGTTGGAGTTAGGTCCTGAAGTTGTATTCATGAACAAGTGTGAATATTTGGATTTCATCTGGTCCTCGCGTTCCCAGGTGAATTCTGGACCTCTCTTAGAGTTCCATCTAACGCGCATAATGGGAATTTTGCTACGCTTTAGTGTCTTGACTTCTCGATCCATGATCTCCACTGGTTCTTCGATGAAATGTAGTTGATCATCTATCTTTAGTTCCTCTAAAGGCACGATCAATGATTCATCAGATAGACATTTCCTCAGATTGGATACGTGAAACACATCATGTATCCCCCTGAGTTCTTAAATAAATTCAACTGATAAGCTACTCGGCCAATCCGTTTGACAATCTCAAATGGCCCCACGTATCTTGGGCTTAACTTCCCACGCTTTCCAAAGCGTATTACACCGTTCCAGGGTGAGACCTTCAGCAGTACTTTGTCACCAACCTGAAACTCCAATGACTTCCGATGCTTGTCGGCGTAACTCTTTTGTCGATCACGTGCTGCCGCCATACGGTTACGAATTTGCACGATCTTCTCAGTCGTTTCGTGCATAAGTTCAGGTCCTGTAAGTTAGCTTTCTCCTACTTCTGCCCAACAGATAGGTGATCGGCACTTACGTCCATACAATGCCTCAAATGGAGCTGCCTTGATCGAGGTGTGGTAACTGTTATTATAGGAGAACTCAACCAATGGTAGATGAGTTTCCCAACTGCTGCCAAAATCGATCACACAGGCACGCAACATGTCTTCCAGTGTCTGGATTGTACGCTCACTTTAACCATCGGTCTGCGGGTGATATGCAGTACTCATATCCAGCCGCGTTCCTAATGACCGTTGTAATGATTGCCAGAAGTGAGAAGTGAACCGAGCATCACGGTCAGAAATGATAGATATCGGTACACCATGCCGAGAGACTATTTCCCTTAAATAGATACGGGTAAGCTTCTCCATTCGATCAGTCTCTCGGATTGCCAGAAAGTGTGCGGATTTCGTTAAGCGATCTACTATAACCCAAATGGTATCGCATCCGCTGGGAGTCTTAGGTAACTTCGTGATGAAGTCCATGGAGATCTGCTCCCATTTTCACACTGGAATTTCCGATTGTTGGAGTAATCCAGATGGTCTCTGGTACTCTACCTTAACCTTGGAACAAGTTAGGCATTTGCTTACGTATGTGGCCATCTCCGCTTTCATTCTCGGCCACCAGTAAAATTCTTTCAGGTCCTGATACATCTTGTCTGAACCTGGATGGATCAAGTAACGTGACTTATGAGCTTCATCTATTATCAGCTCTCGCAAATTCCCGTGCTGGGGTACCCAGATCCGTTTCGTAAAATAACGGATTCCATCAGATTTAATCTCCAACTGTTTCTCCATGCCTCGCATGGATTCTGCTTTCAGGTTCTCCTTCTTCAAGGCCTCAGATTGAGCAGCTTTGATTTGCAGGGGCAGATCGAGTGGATAGTCATTTGCAATGCGCACACCCGATGAGGCTTTAAAGTTTCCTTACGACTAAGGGCATCGGCTACCACATCAGCCTTACCCGGATGATACTTGATCGCACAGTCATAATCATTGAGTAACTCTAACCACCGTCATTGTCGCATATTCAATTCTTTCTGGTCAAATATGTGCTGGAGGCTCTTATGATCTGTATAGATCGTGCACCTAGTTCCATATAAGTAGTTCCTCCAGATCTTCAAGGCAAACACTACAGCTCCTAGTTCCAGATCATGCGTTGTGTAGTTCTTCTCATGCACCTTGAGCTGTCTGGATGCATAAGCTATGACTTTATCGCGTTGCATCAGTACACATCCCAAACCTTGGATGGATGCATCACAGTAAACACAAAGTCATCAGTCCCTTCTGGTAAGGCTAGGATTGGTGCACTGCAGAGTTTGTCTTTAAGCGCTTGAAACGTTGTTTCCTCTTTGCTGCCCCACTTGTATATTACTCCCTTACGAGTTAGGGCAGTCAAAGGTTGCGCCAATTTCGAAAATCCTTCGATGAGCCTTCGATAATAGCCTGCCAAACCAAGGAATTGTCGCACCTCAGTAGGAGTCTTTGGTGCCGGCCAATTCTTGATTGCTTCAATCTTTGAGGGATCAACATAGATACCCTTTTCGTTTACCACATGCCCAAGGAATTGCACTTCACGCATCCAGAAGTCGCATTTTGAGAACTTTGCGTAGAGTTGTTCGTTCCTCAACAATTCCAGTATGGTTCTCAAATGTTCCTCATGATCTTCCTTATTACGGGAGTAGATCAGTATATCATCGATGAATACAATGACAAACTTATCTAAATAAGGTTTGCAGACGCGATTCATGAGGTCCATGAAACTGCTGGGGCGTTGGTCAGTCCGAACGGCATTACAGCAAACTCGTTGTGTCCATAGCGAGTCCGGAACGCCGTCTTCGGAATATCCTCTTCTCGAACTCTTAACTGGTGATAACCGGATCTCAAGTCGATCTTGGAATAGTAGCTAGATCCTTGCAATTGAACGAACAAGTCGTCAATGCGTGGAAGTGGATACCTATTCTTGATCGTCACCTTGTTCAGTTCGCGGTAGTCAATGCACATCCTGAAGGTTCCATCTTTCTTCTTCACGAAAAGCACTGGAGCTCCCCAGGGTGAAGAGCTGGGACGTATGAATCCCTTGTCAAACAATTCTTGCAATTGCTTAGACAGTTCCTGTAATTCGTTCGGTGCCAGACGATACGGTGCCTGAGCGATCGGAGTTGCTCCAGGTGCTAATTCAATCTGAAAGTCTACCTGTCTGTGTGGAGGAAGACCAGGCAGTTCTTCGGGAAATACTTCAGGAAAATCCCTCACGACTGGAATGTCTTCGACATGCTTTTCATTCGTCTTCGTCTCAGTAACAAGTGCCAACAAGGCAATGTGTCCTTTCCTGAGACATTTTTGAGCCTTCAAATATGATATGATGCCGACCACCGCTCCCTCCTTATCACCTTCCACTATAAGGATTTCATCGTCCAAAATGGGTAACTTGACCTGCTTCTCCTTACAAATGATCTCAGCACTGTTCTTGGATAGCCAATCCATTCCGACTACTACGTCGAAGCTACCGAGTGGGATTGGAATAAGGTCTATGTGGAAAGTGTGACCAGACAAACCTAGTTTACAATTTCTATATACTTGAGTTGCCGTTATTGTCATACCATCAGCTATTTCTATGGTATACCTAGAACTCAAGTCAGTAGGCACCATTCCTAGTGTTTTACTAAACTTGATGGACACATAACTCTTATCAGCACCAGAGTCAAATAGAATAGAGGCATAACATCCATTAATAGTGAATCTACCAGACACTACAGTAGGGTCATTTCAAGCCTCACCTGAACCCATGATGAAGGCTCTGCCTCTGCCACCGCCACCTCCATTGTTGTTGTCTTTGGGCTTATCAGCAGCACCATTGTCACCATTCTTTTTCCGTCTCGGGCAATCCCATTTAAAGTGCCCGGGTTAACCACATTCAAAACACATAGTCTGATTATGGTTCTGCTGCTGTTGAGGTGCGTTTCCCGAGAGGTTCACCCTGCAATACTTGGCAACATGACCAAACTTCCCGCACCTCTTACAAGTGTTCCTTGTGCACTGCCCAGTATGATGAAGCTAACATTTGTTGCACTTTGGAAGGTTTTCATGATAGCCGCCCGAATGAGTAGATTGGGACGGATGGAACTTCTTGTGTTGCTGTTGCTGATGAGTGGAGGATGAAGGTTGCTTCTCACTAGTGGAAGGTTCCCATTTCCTCTTGTTTTCCTTGGAACCCGATGCAGCACCACGCGGGGGTAGCTTGCCCTGTGCGACGGCCTGATCCGTCAGCTTGTACGCCAGTCGGATAGCCTCCTGTATGGTAGTTGGTCTTGCAATGGTGACCATGCTCTGTATTTCTGGAACTAGCCCATCAATGTACCTCTCAACCCGTTTGTAAGCCGGGTTAATCATAGTAGGGCACAGAGTAGCCAACTCGTGAGAACGAGTTGTGTAGGCTTCGATTTCAGAACCTACCATCTTCAGGTTCTAAAATTCGGTTTCTAGTTTTTGTACTTCATCTCGTGAACAGTACTCCTCTTTCAGCAGGTTCTTGAATTCTTCCCATGTAGTGGCGTTTGCAGCTTCAATGCCCAACATCTGAACTTGTGTGTTCCACCAGCTCAGAGCAGCACCATCCAGTGTGCCAGCAGCATATTTTACCCTATTCCTAGCAGGGCAGTTGCAGATTTCGAACATTGACTCCAGCTTTTCGAACCAACGGAGCAATCCCACCGCTCCCTCAGTTCCATTGAACGGGTTAGGCTTGCAGTCCATAAAGGACTTGTAGGTGCAAGTCGGTTGTCCAATAGGGTTCTGCTGTGGAGGGTGTTGGTTTGCCAACGCTGCGGTAATACTATGATTGATTATCGCTGCCAATTCTGCAGGCGTCATTGAGATGTTACCTCTCCCGCGTCCACGTCCTCTTCCAGACATTCTTTAAATTACCAAATATCAAAAGCTATCAGTCGTATGAAAATAGACCTTTTGTCTTGGAATGAAAAGGAAGAGAAATTCAAGGATTTAAAGAAATAGACAAGCTAGAGAATCAGTCCGAATCCGAGGGATTAACACAAATGTCATGGTTTGAATTTCGTCCAAATTCAAGGTAAGGGTGAGCATTTCTACGAGTAGAACTGATAGATAGTTTCCACATCAGTGGCTATGTTCTATGAAAACCGAGACTTTCTTGCTCAAGGTGTAGGAATGATGACTTATACTGACTACAACGTTGCCACCCGACCAGATTCACCGGACTTAGCATGCACGACAAATCACAATTACGTGTGCACCCGTAATGGTAATTTGCTTTGCATGATCACCCCTGGTTCCTCCTATCATGTTAACATATCTTGTCAAGTACAGTGGTCATCAACGATAGAAGTACCAAATAGGTAAGTATTATATCGGGGTCGATCAATCAAAGTATACGAAAAGATCAGTAAGGTTCAAGAATCGTTGACACGTCAAGGTAATTTGACCCTTTTGCCTTAGAGACTTGTGTCTTGACCATAGTTTATCACTCATCCCAGAAATCCCCAGGTAGCGTAACTGGTCTCACAATGAGATTTATACGAATACGCTTGCCTTAGCCCGAAGGCCTTTTTGCCAGGAAATCCAGAATACAGGTGCCTATGTGTCACACAAATCATGAAGAGCATTTAGGTGATATCAAATGCATACAAAATTTCCCGTGACTCACTGCAACTCGGAGCCACCATCCCGGTAGTCATATGCTCACAGGGATATGTTAAGGCAAAAGTTTTCAGGCAACCAATTTAAGTAAGCATAGCTTAGTAATCTATGTGTGTGTAACTAATGCAAATTCAGCTATAGTCTATAATGTAATGCAAATGAGATGCAAGGTTCATTTTAGTTCGCTATAACTAATGCTCTGATACCAATCTGTCACACCCTCAAAATCCACTAACGGGATTTTACCGTCAGGCGTGTGACATAACCAGGATCTCAGATAAGCATCAGTTACACCAAACGAATCGACAATTACAAAACATATAGATTGCTTAATAATAATGAAACAATCCAATTATATTTAAGTATTGCGGAAGCGAAAACAAGATAACATTTAACAATAGTTTTGGATCACGTAAACATGTGTCCAATCTAACTTATGTAAAGTAAATGATATTAAATCTTGAAAACAGTTCAGGGTGAATGCGGAATGACATGTAGTAGATGTTGTGCTCCTAAACGTGCCACATCAATGTCCTGAGAGAACACATGCAAAATCTCAGTACAAGACTGGTGAGTTCACAGGTTTATCATAAAACAGTAAGTATCAGTAATGAAATTTCCGGATTTTGTAATCAAAGCATACAATGGGTAGCTAGTCCATAATGATCCCTATGTGTATGAAGTCGCGACCGAGCTGACATGTAATCAATAATAAAGCAGGCCCGGCTGTGGATCACACACCACAACACTTTTAATTAGGCTAACCGTTCACCCGTTTGACGAACGTTGTGCTAGCGCGACTAACCCGGGTGGGGTATGTCAATCCCAGTAGTACTACTAACAATCACCTCGCTAAGTCCATATTAACGGTCCGAAGGGCAAAGTATAACACCATAGTATCAAGTATATGCAGTATTACAAAAATCCAATGTAATGTAACGTTTATGAAAACAGCATGTTTCTCTCCCCCAAAAGAGTATATAAGTAAAAGTGGAGCTGTAAACTCACCTTGAATTGATGTAATGAAAGCAACAAGAGCTTCAAAGAATAAGGCAATGCACGATCAAACACGATCAATACCTATTATTGATTGTAATTAAGCCTTTAAAATATACTCAACGCGAATAGATATATTTGGTCGGATTCGGGTTGGTTCGGGATTGACGCACACGATTTGATATATATATACTTATGTTTGATTAATTAAAGTATCTTTTATAACTTATAGTTATTGTCGTAAATAATTCGTGAAATTGTGAGATGTATAATTCTTATGATTTTTCATGGTTATTTCGTATTTACGCACGACTTAAGGTCTATTTTTATAAAAATAATTATTTAGAATTTTTATAATAATATTTTATTAAGATTATTAATAAAATAAATTTATAGAAAATGTTTATATAATATTTTAAATAAGGAAAGTTTATAAAACTTATCCTTATAATTTTTAAGAATTTTTATATAATTTTTAGAAGCTCAAAAGTTTTAAAAAAATTTGTTGTAGGTGGCCGGGTTCGAACCCGGGACCTCCAACTCACAAACAAGCCCGCGTACCAGTGAACCAAAGGCCTCAGCCGCGGTGGTAATCGATTCCGTTTGCTTTTAAACCGACTCTCCCAGTTTCCCCCAAATCCCGAAGAACCCTAATTCGATTTCTCTTAAATTGAAGATCAAATCGATATTGTTAATGATTATAATGTTAGGGCTTTTGTTCCTTATGTTAAACCGAGTGTGTAGATGCGTTTAATTACCTGTTTTGATTCGGATTGATGGTAAGAACAGATAAGAACAAGCCGCGACCAAGGTTAAGCTTTAACAGTGAGCAATTGATGATGGAGATCAAATTAAACTCGTGGACAGCTTCTAAGAGTCTTGATGATCAAAAACCCTATGGTAGTTTGGGTTTAAAACATTCGGTAGAGTGGTTTGATTAGGTTGCAGGTCGAAACAGAGATGGAATCGAATTGGCTTGATTTGTGTGTGCTGATGAAATGGGAAGATAGGTTCGATTTATGGGTTGATAAAGTTCGATTGGATCGATTAATTTGATTAAATTTAGTGTTTGAGTGGGTGAATTAGCCGTTGAACGGTCGGGAATAAAGTAAAGTTTCTATCCGTTATTTGACCGTTGCAACGCGTTTGATGTTGGATACCTGTTCGATTGAATCCAAGAAAAGTTTCGGACCGGTAGTGGGGTTCGAAATCAGGTATTTCGGCTGTTTTGGTCGTTGCCGGAGGGTTGCCGGAGTTCGGCCGGTCCGGTGGTCGGAAAAATGAGGGGCGGGGGTTTGGGTTTAAAAGAATTACACAAATGGTCCCTGGGGTTTAAATGGTTGTTAATTTATGTATTTAAACTTCTTTTGAAGTTTTGAAATTATCAAATCTGCCCCTTGGACTTTTATTATTATTATTACTATTATTATTATTATTATTATTATTATTATTATTATATTATTATTATTATTATTATTATTATTATTATTATTATTATTATTATTATTATTATTATTATTATTATAAGATATAATAAAATGGAAAAACTCGGATTGTCACAACAGGGATGGATGTTGACTTGAGACCATCGGATTTGTTTGTTTGTTGTTTACCACCAAACATGAAGATGTCTCCATATTTACTTGAACTGTTTTGTTATGATCATATACATCTTATTTTGGTATCTTTCGGGCGGTGATGAGAAACCGTAGTGTTATCGGTTGCTTAGGCTTGGCTGTCGAATTTGGCTAGCAGCCGTAACCGAACGTTCTTTCTGAGCCCGAGCCTAGAGTTTCAAATTGTTTTGAATCGGCGATCTTGATTGATGGTTTGTTTATCACGTTGCGCGTCATGAAATTCAACTAGTTTCATTTAAAAAATCATGAGACTACCAATAGTACAGAAGGCTTCATGACATCACTATTGCGCATAGTTGTTTATAGTGAATGACAAAACTTGAAGTGATGATGGTCCATTTGAGTAAATATACCAAACTAGAAGGATAATAAAAAAGATTCGTTATCCAAGCGTTGATACAAAATTCCTAAATCAAGAAGACCATCGATCGATCGAACAATCAAACTCAAACCCCAACCCCAAACCCCAAAACCCAGGTGGGTGTTGCAGGATCCTTCATCGATGCTGTGATACAATTTGAAGAAGACAATGACTTTAGCCGCAGGGGTCGGGTATGTGCTGCTGGCACTCGGGCCCTCTCTCGCTCTCTTCGTTACTGTCATCTCCACTAAACCCTTCTTGATCCTCATTCTTCTCTCTAGGTATCAATTATTTCATCATTTTCTCCCTTGCTGATACCTGTTTTTAGTGTTTCCCTTTTGCGATTTTGTGTAAATTTCTCTCTGATTTAAATTTTTAGTGTTTCCATGAAGGACCCCTTTAGGAACAAGTAATTCGAAATCATATATGTTGCATAATTTGATATATACTGTTTAAGAGCAATTCCTGCTGTTAAAACCCATGTAAAATCAGCTCATGGTCTATGTTCCATGTGCAAGATAGCTTGTTAAATACAGGAAGTGTTTTTGTTTCAATGGTGTTATTTCTATACCATATTAGTAATTTGGAACTCATACTTTATAGTAACAACATTAGTTAACTTTTGAAATGAAATTTGGAACTCAGCCAACTTCAAATATTTGTTTATGATCAGTAGCAAAACCTACCCTTCAAAATCAATTGAAAATTTATGTTAATTTTATGGTGTTGATGAAATGTTATCTAATTATTGTTTATACCAAGGTGTGTTTTTTCTTAGATTTCTTTGTTAAGCAATGTTTTTTTTTTCCTTTTTTTTTCTTTAGTTACATAGATACTAATGTATGTTTGTATATATATGTTTGTGTAGTACATTGGTGTGGCTGATTAGCTTGATTGTGCTGTCTGGATTATGGAGGGTGTTTCTTCCGTTTAAAACAACTGCATGGTGGCCTTATGCTATTCTTATTTTGACTTCTATTGTTTTCCAAGAAGGTCTTCGCCTCGTGTTGTGGAGAGGTTACAAGTATGCTTGTTCGCTTAGTTAGTTTCATGTTCTTTTGATAACATATTAACAATACACTTTTTGTGGAAAGCCCTGCCCTGGTTATTATTGGTACCGATGGATAATTATTAGTAGTATTTTATTTTTTATTTATATATGAGCGTTAATGTTATATTATTATTTTTATTAGATAGGTTGTTGCGTTCATTGTACTTTGGGAGATTTGCAATCCATTTCTTGCTTCCCTTTTAGTTGCAGTCTATGATTTCACCCATTTGACCCTTTTGAGATAAAACATAACCCAACAACCCATTCATATGTAAATGGGCCAAATTGTCACTTTTAATCTTTATAGTAAATATACAACAATTTGGTTTTCCTTGGATTATTTTGGAGCTAACATGAACATATAGTTTATTGTCATTTATCATAAATCATGTATATAATCCTTTATGTATATAATCCTTCTTCCGGGTTAACAGTTCATAATTGAATTTTAGGTGTTAGTGAAGTTGGCTTTCTTGTTAAAATTAATAAAGAATGTGTTTTCTATAAGGAAAATAGAAATAAAAAAATACTAACATAAACACGTATTAAGTTAAGAAACTGAAATAGTTCATATAATTGTTGATAGAGAAACGTTATCTAAAATCACATTAATTTTGATTGCATAGGCATCTCCTTTGAAAACCTTTTGTAGTTTATACAATATCAGATTAATAAGATAATTTTATGTATCTACTTTTGCACTGATTAGGAAAATGGAAGATATGTTGGATGCCTTTGCGGACAGAGTTGCTAAACCCCGCCTCTATCTTACTGATAAGATGCAGATTGCCCTTGGTAACCTCACTTCTTCACCTTTTTAATCATACCATTCTTTTAAAAGCAATTGTATTTTGCTTCTTACATTTAATTTGCTTTATAGTCGGATTCCTGATTATCTGTACAAAAACTTAACTAACTCCTAATAACCTGAACATGCAAACGATAGTAAATAATATGTCAATCCATAAGCTTAAATCTCGCTCTGAAAAACTGAAATTATGGAAAAAGTAAACTAATATTGTTCATTGTTATTAAATTGTGTACAGCTGGCGGTCTAGGTCATGGTGTGGCTCATGCAGTCTTTTTCTGCCTAAGCCTTTTAACTCCTTCATTTGGTCCTGCAACATTTTATGTTGAAAAGTGCTCTTATGCTCCATTTTTTCTTATTTCTGGTGAGTATATCTTCAGATTCTAGTTATACATACAATGTAGTCACATAGGTCTTATTCTTTTGCACTATAAAAACTGTAAAATGGTTTTTATAATATCATATCTAAATCTACTCCATGAAAATCATGAAAGTTTTATTTTCTATGGTCAAAATTTTATGTTTTCCGTTATTATTAACACAAATTGCTGCTTCTATTGGTTTTTGGTGCACAAGACTATTATTTTAAAAGCTGAGGAGCTCTAGAATAATGAGTTGTTTGGGAAAGGGTGATGGGTACCGAATGTGCCTTTGTTTCTGCTAATTGTTTTTTTTTTAATCAATTTCTTAACAATATTATTAGTGTATTTGGATATGCGTTTTGGTAGTGACTATGTGATTTTTGTTCGGGTCAGAAAATCATCTGTTATAAAATGGATGAAGAAGATAATGTTTCAATGTGCTTTTACTGTTTGAAGTTGTAAGAACAAAATACTATTTAAGAAATTAATAGTTTGAATGACCAAAAAGAACATTTATGTTGAAATGAAAAGTATTGAACTGAAAGGCACTTGAATTAGTTTATTTGAAGGGGTAATTTAGGTAATTTTGCATTTTTACTTTACCATTTGATAATCAGTTTTGTTGAGGCTAGTATAAATCTGATAAACAATCACATAATTAGAAGCATAATCTATTTATCAAAACACTTAAAACTGATATCTGATTATCTGCAGCTATTATTTCCCTTGCATTTGTTACAATCCACACATTCTCAATGGTAATTGCATTCAATGGATATGCTCAAGGGAATAAGAGTGACCAATTGGTCGTCCCAGCCATTCATCTAATTGCTGGAACATTGGTAAGACCTTTTTCTATTTTCCATGCATCTGTAGGAATTCTATTCAGGTGTCAATATTAACCTGTTGATGCGAAAAGTGGGTTAATTTGTTCTGTACTTTAAGTGATAACAGGTCAAACAGATAAAATATAAGAATAGCCTAAAAGAAACAAGGCAAGTGGGTTGAAGGGGTTCAGCTGTTAAGTGGGTCAAAATCTAACTTTCTAAACGTCACTGAAATGCTAACAAATTTGTTTTTAGTGAACAAAAGTTGTTTTGGGGTCAATTTCATAATTCCTCTGAAAACTTGTATTTGTATCATGTTTACGTAACCAATAAATAAATACAAAAAATATATCCATTCCAAACACTTAAATTGTTATATTCACATATTTCATTAAATATAATCTATAACATGACCATTATACCTTTCTCTTTCTCACACTTCAAACTCCTGATAACTTAAATCTTTAAATAAATATGATTGATGTTATGATTTTTGTTGGGTAAACATGATATTGTTCAAGTTTTGAGGGGATACATGAAATTATCCCTGTTTAAATGACTAGTTTTTATAATCATATTTAGTGCATTAATTTAGTGAATAAAAATATGGATGACAAAGTGTGGAGGTCAACCTAACCTATTTTAACCTAAACCCATATCGATCTTATTGCCCAACCTGTCCAGCCTGCTCATTATGAAAAACATCAGTTATAGGATAAGTGAACCCGTCACCCATCTGAGCAAGAGAACTGAACCTTTGCAAGCAAGTGAAATCATAACTACTTGTGGCAGGATTTTCGATACTGAAACCATAATAGCTAAAAGGTGATGAACCCTATACGAGTGTGTGATACGTGAATAACAAGTGCCAAAATTATAAAATATGTATAATACGTTGATAGATGATTTCTTTTTGTAGGGTGTGTCTACATTTAGAGAATAACTATATACTTTAACTTAAAAATTATCATGCATTTAGTACAAATTATCAAAGGCATGGGATTGTTGCATACTTGCATTGCCATAGCGTTTTTCCTGCTGTTGCCATAACACTTGATATGAAGTTTTAGATTATAGTTTAATTTATATTTGTTTCTATAAATCATGACTAGTACATTAGTTATTTATATTAAAAAATTAACTGTTTGTGGCCTGATCTGGCTCGTTTCAACATATACCAGTGAAATGATTTGTTACCCACTACTTGACCCGTCTATTTTGCCGCCCTTAGGTAGTGAAATTGTCTTGTAATTGACTAATTTCTTTTGTTACTGAATAAAGCTATTCGTATGTGATGCAGACTCTTGTAAATCTGGCGTCTGGTGGCTGTATCGTGGGGATCCCGCTTCTGTATATTGCGGCGTTATCGACTTTAGCATACTGTGGGAAGATGGTTTGGAGGAGATTGACAGAAACTCAAATTAGGCTCACCCCACAAAATCAATGATACAATTACTAGTTTTCAGTGTTACATTGAGGATTCATGGTTGGTTAGCTTCTTGTTTTGTTACTACTTTTTTTTAATGTGCTCGATTTTGAAAAATTTAAAATAAAGTCAATGTGCTTAGTTTTAAAGCTTTGATGGTTCCAACCGCCACAAAAGATATGTTGTGAAGAAATTTGATTTAGGGCGGTCAACATCACGTTTCAATGCAAATTGAATTGATAGTTCATAAAATATTCTTATCAGATAAAACAAAAAATAACCATGCTCTTTTAATCATCCTAAATGTTGTCCACACTATAAAGTACAGTGATTTAGTTTGTGTTCTAATTTATAATAGAATTAGTAGATGACTAAAATGTGTTTAGAATGACTTATTAGATCACTCATGCTCGTCCATAATTTTCCTTATCTTTGATATATAAAAAAACATTAAAAAGACTCATTTTTATTTTCATAATTTGATCAACTTTAAGGAATATACAATTTTCAGTATTCGGTTGTTGGTTTTCGACGAGAAGATACACTCACGCTGTGTAGTACGAAGAAAAACAGCAAAACTCTCGTCACGTAGCGTGGGAACAAAAATTAGTTCATATACTTTTAGAAAAAATATATGAATTTATGTAATTTAACACTCCATCTTATTCTTTAAAAAATGAAGTATATAGACTAACTTCTCATTTCTTATTCAAAAGCCACTATTCATTTTTTTTATTTATTCCTTCTATTTTTCTAGTATGGGGAAGAGAGAAAACAATACAAATTTAATAAACAAGTATTATTATATATTCTAATTAATCCATTATGTCGGTGGATTGTTTTGATTTTTTTTATTTTTTTTTATTTTTTGATTTTTTGATTTTTTTGTTATATCTTATATAGGTGGGGATTTTTTTATTTTTTATATATTATATATAACAAAACTGAGACATGCAAGAGTATCTAGCTTGCTGACTTGTGAGCTTTTTCACTATACATAAGACCCGGGTTCGAGTCTAACATTCACTATACTTTGTATGCTTTCTTAATTAATTCATATTTTAGTTTCTCTTATAATAGTAGTAGTTCAAATTATATCTATCTTAAAAAACTTTATTATATAATATTACGTGTATATTTTTATGTATAAATTTTGTTTGGAACGAGTTGGGTAAAATATTATAATTGTATTTCGTTGGTATAAACTCGAGTTACTCTATGTTTTAATGTAAATTTTGCTAGGAAATATGTTAAAGCGAATGTAATCTATGCTTTATCATGTCGGCTATGTCTTTCCCGCACTTGCTTATTTTGAGGTACATTTTGAGTTATTATACGTTTTAACATAAATTGTGTTTGAAATATAGTCGATTTAAATAAAATATGTTTTCATTTGATGGTACAAATTAATGTTACTCCATGTTTTACGTAAATTTAGTACGGAAACAAGTTGAGTCGATTATATTTTATATTTGATCATGACACGTACGTTCGCCGCCGCAGCAACGCGCGGCGAGTAAATTACTAGTTCGGATTAAAACCATTCTTTAATTTTGGACATGTTGATGCCAATATTAAAGAGTGGATAAGGTAAATTACTTAACATGTAAAACCATATAATTCAAAACTAGAAAAGTACATATTATTACTATTATTACTATTACTATTCTACTTACTATTAAAACCTTTGGTCGGTGGTTACAGTACCACCGGCCAAGGTCATTTTAGTAATACCAGTGTCATTTTCGGAAATAGACGAAAAATGACCACCAGTCAACTAATCTTCATCTTCCTCACCATCACATCATCACATTTCTCCACCACCACCTCCCTCCGGCCACTCTCCGGCGACCACCACTGCAACCGTCGCAACCTCCCGTCGCAAAAAGCCCTCACAACCGACCAACTCACCGTCCTGATCAATGGCTACTCCGAAGCTCGCATCCCGATCCTCCACACCGTCACCGGAGTCTACTCCACCTCTCCATCAGTAGCTGCCGTCTTCATCCTATAGGGAAACCCTAACACACCGATCAAAACACTAACAAATCTCTCACACAACCTCTCGATCTCATCTCCGGGAGACGCTCTGATCTCCGTCGTACGTCAACCTTCGTCGAGCCTCAACGCACGGTTCCTCCCCCGCCAGTGGATCTCCACACGCTCCGTCCTGATCTGCGACGACGACATCGAAATCGACCGAAAAGCGAATGAATTCGCGTTCAAGGTATGGAAGAACAATCCAGAACAGTTAGTAGGACTATTCACCAGATCTCACGAGCTAGATCTAACGAATCGAGAATGGATCGACGAGATGCGGAATTGTGAGGATATTCTGATGAATTTTGTAGCGGCGAATGCGACGGGGGTGGGGCCGGTGTTGGTCGGAGGTCAGAGGGTAAGGGATTGGGGCGATGCTAGGAACGACGGCGGTGCGGCGGTGGCGGTGGTGGCGGTGGCGGTGGTGGCGGAGGAGGTGGCGGTGGGGTTGAGTAGTCGGAAGAAGGATCATCGGAAGAGGAGAGGGGAGTGTGTGAAGGAGTTTCATAGGGTTTTGGGGAAGCTGCCGTTGAGGTATAGTTATGGAAAGATGGTTGATGCTGTTGGTGAACAGGGCCTGTGTGAGAAAATGGGGAAATTGGTGTTTTATGATCGACAGTGAAGGATTGGATTCATGCTTGATTTGTTTGTATAGAACGATCACAATAATCTTAATATTTGTTATATTTTTAGAATTTTAATTGTTTATATAAATTTTGGCAAGATTTTTTTTAATCCTAACTGATGAGAATGGACTCATGCTGCGGTGGGTTTTTTGGTGTTTTTCTTTCTTTTTTTTTTGTTTTCTTTGTATGTGTTTTTATAGGTTTGTTTTGGATGTGGGTTTGAGGTTTGGGAGTGCGGTTTTTTTTGCGGGTTGTTGTCGGTTTTCTATTTTGGACTGTGCCATATTCTTGCAATTTTGATGTTTGTCTGTTTTGTGTATGGTGTTGGGCTTTGATTTAGTTTTTAGTTCTGTATGTTCTGGTGAGTTATGCATTTGGAGTTTTGATGTGTTTTACTTTGTGTATTTTGCTTACTTTGTGTATTTTGCTGACTTTTTGGTTTTAAACATTCATTGTGATTTTGATTTAGAGTTACATTAAAACTCGCATAGACGCGGCAACTATTTTAGTTTATCATATAATAATAGTAGTAGTTCAAATTATATCTATCTTAAAAAATTTATTATATAATATTACGTGTTTATTTTAATGTGTAAATTTTGTTTTGAACGAGTTGGGTCAAATATTATAATTTTATTTCGTTGGTATAAATTCGAGTTACTCTATATTTTGATGTAAATTTTGCTATGAAATGTATTAGAGCGAATGTAATCTATGCTTTATCTTGTCGCCTTCTTTCCCGCACTTGCTTATTTTGATGTACATTTTGAGTTGTTATACGTTTTAACGTAAATTGTGTTTGAAATATAGTTGATTTAAATAAAATATATTTTCATTTGATTGTATAAATTCGTGTTACTCCATGTTTTACGTAAATTTAGTTCGAAAACAAGTTGAGTCGATTATATTTTATACTTGATCATGACACGTGCGTTCGTCGCCGCAGCAACGCGCGGCGAGTAAATTACTAGTTCTTTTATTAGCTTTGGTCGGTGATGTATTTTTTTTTGTTTTAATTTTTCTTTTGTTTTTTTGTTTATGTTTTACTTTTTCTTTTTTTTCTTTTTTTTGTTTGTGTTTTAATATGGTATGTTTTGAGTGTGGGTTTGATTTTTTGTGGGGTTTGGGGGTGAGGTTTTTTTGTTGGTTTTTTATTCGGACACGTCTTTTTGATGTGTGTTTCGATTATGTTCGTTGTCGTTGTCTTTCTCTGGGTTCCTATTTTCTTTTTTCGTTCGATACCCTGACGATACTCGCTATTAAGGTTTGGGTTTTCCTATTGTTTGCTTTTTTTGGGCTTTGGTTTTCGTGGGTTTTCTATTTTGACTGTTGCCTTCTTGTGGCTTTGATTTTTGTCTGTTTTGTGTATGGTGTTGTGTTTTGATTTAGTTTTGGGTTCTAAATATTCTTGTGTGTTATAGATTTAGGGTTTTGGTGTGTTTTACTTTATGTGCTTTGCTGATTTAGGGTTACGTTAAAACTCGCATAGCCGCGGCAACGGGCGGCAGAAAAAACTAGTTTAACTTATTAGAGTTAAATAAAATAAACAAATTTTATGGGCACGTGTATTTTAACTAAATTATAAAGTTAATGATTAAAAAAAAAATGTGAATGTTTTTAAAAAGTGAGTTTACAATCAAAAAGTTATGGGTTCAACTCCTGAGTTAAACCTGTCACACCCTTAATTTCCACGAACGGGGTTTTACCGTTAGGCGTGTGACATACCAGGATCTCAGACACAGTCATATCGAACGACACTATATGAATTTTAAAAACATTTGATTTCATTCCATAGAACATAAACAAAGTTCACAACAATGCGGAAGCGTGTACATAGTTTGTAAATCCATTACAGTACAGTTACAATATCCATGTTTAGACGAAATGTTCAATGCTGAAAATAAAATAGATGAATGCATGTCCTGAGTGCGTTTCCTGTAGCGTGCATCATGAGCTTATGCGTTCCTGTGACCTGAGAAAACATGCTAAAATGTGTCAACATAAAGTTGGTGAGTTCACAGGTTTAATCAACAAGAAATGTGTTCGTAAGCGTTCAATGGTTTAGTATATAAAGCATATCGTTAGGTAGCTAGCCTATGTTCTTGTTACTTAGCGTTTCGAACCGAAGCTGACTGTTTACGTCCTATATGTGTTTGTTGTATCCCCGTCACGTCTCATCAGACAATGACAAATGTTAGGTCAATCAAGCACCCGTTTGACCTCCAATCAAGCTAGCACGACTAGCTCGGGCGGGGTTTGTCAGACCCAGTAGTACTACTCAAAATTACCTCGCTAATCCCATTACTAACGGTTCGAGTGTGTCAGGACATGTTGTGTGTTTGCACTAACGTAACAAGCGATATCAATAATACTACAACCATTTATGTAAATCTGTGTGCATGTTTTCTCCCCCAAAAGGAAAGAGATTAAAATAGGGGCCGTGAAACTCACTGATGTTGTAGTAAATATGTAGGATGAAAGTCTCCCAAGTGTTGTTTACGATGCGCTGTCAAACACCTATTGACAGTTATGTTAAGCGTTAATGTTGTGTTCAGTGTTAATAGACATGTTCAGTCGGGTCGGGTCGCATTGGTTCGGTCGTGGGTGTCACACACACAAGCAGGCATAGACGTATCAGATTTATGTAGATTCCCAAATGGGTTGTCGATATTTGTAAATGGTTAGGTTCTGTTATGTTGAAAAAGTATGTGCTTGTTGATTGCGTTGACTTTAATCTTTGTGGTCAAGAAATGACACTTTATTGATTGTTACCATATCATCACACGATAGGCACGCCGCACACAAGGAGAATTCACTCACAATGACTCCAATCGCATATCAAGGCTAGACGCACGACTGGACACTTCATTCGCACGAATGGGCCTTCAATCGTACGAATCAACCTCATTCGTACGGTTGAACCCTCACTCGTACGACTTAGCACTCAGCCGTACCACACATCACCCACTCACCCGACTCAACAACCAGTCGCACGACTGAACCTTCATTCGTGCGACTGGACCTTCAGTCGGGCGGTACTCAGTCGCACACATTTCCCGATTGACTCAATCGCATACACTCTCAGTCACATGCATTCATTCGCACGTCACGCACACACGCATGGACTCAGTCGCACGACCCAACCTAGTCGCACCACTCAGTCACACGATGGACCCAGTCGCATGGCTCAGTCGCATGGTTGGCCCAGTCGCGAGTTGCAGCAGATCGCGACTGCTGGACGGGCTGAACAGCCTTCGGCTGTCCCGTGCTCGGTTTTCACACAATCAGGACTTCCAGAAACACTTTCCTAACATGTCTAAGTGAAATGCACATGCTGATTGACCTCACACGCACCCCCACGACCACATGCATTCGGGTTGAACCCGAACACCCGAACCCCAAGTTTACAGCAGAGAAACGAGCAATAAAACGGATGAACAAGGTCGCCTACCTAATGGGAAGGTGATTTCTCAGCTGTTGTGCGGTCTAACCGACGAAAACGAGCTCAATCGGGGTGATTTTGGTGCTAGGATGGAGAAATGGAGAAGAAGAGAGCGTAGGAGAGGAGAGAGCAGATTGTGAAGGTTTTTGGGCTGGTGGATGGGTATTTATACCCAGCCCCAGTTTGGCAATTGTCAAGATTAGTCCCTGTACTTAGGTCCCGTGTTCCCAAATTGGTTTCGGTTGATGACGGCGTAGATGGGCGAGCTATGTTAATTAAGAGGATTCCTTAGGAAATCCCGTTTATGTGAATCCTCTACAAACACCCGTGTTAGTATTTTATCATTATTTATTTAACGATGTCGGTGGCGGTGTTTGTATATGTTTCGAGTATTAACGAGTATGTGCCAATGATAACGACAGTGGTTTGAATAGTATTAACCTGGTATTACGGGGTGTCACATCATCCCCTTGTTGCAGGAATTTTCGTCCCGAAAATTAGCACATCATGTTACGAGGTTCTACGGGGAAGTACAAGGCTCTCGATTTGTGACGCCTGTTGAATAGAGTTGCTGCGTATTCTAAGAGGTAGATGCCTGATCTTGGAACAGTTGCGGGTACTTCTTCTTCATCTGATCCTCGCGTTCCCAGGTAAACTCTGGTCCACGCTTTGAGTTCCAACGAACCTTGACGATAGGGATACGACTATGTTTGAGCGTCTTGACTTGTCGATCCATGACTTCCACCGGTTCCTCGACGAAATGTAGTTGTTCGTCCATATGTATCTCGTCTAACGGAACGATAAGAGTCTCGTCTGCAAGGCATTTCTTCAAGTTGGAGACGTGGAACACATCGTGTACTCCACGGAGTTCTTCGGGTAGGTTCAACTGATAGGCCACGGGGCCAACCCGTTTAACAACCTCAAACGGTCCCACGTACCTAGGGCTTAGTTTCCCACGTTTCCCAAAACGAATCACACCCTTCCAAGGTGACACTTTCAAAAGCACCTTGTCACCTATTTGGAATTCCAACGGTCAGCGACGCTTATCAGCGTAACTTTTCTGTCGGTCACGGGCTGCTGCCATACGATTACGGATCTGCACGATCTTCTCAGTCGTCTCGTGCACAAGTTCAGGGCCGGTGAGTTGACTTTCCCCAACTTCCGCCCAACAGATAGGTGATCGGCACTTACGCCCATACAGTGCCTCAAATGGGGCAGCTTTGATCGATGTGTGATAGCTATTGTTGTAAGAAAACTCAACTAGCGGTAAGTGAGTTTCCCAACTGCTGCTGAAATCTATGACGCAGGCACGTAACATGTCTTCTAAAGTCTGGATCGTTCGCTCGCTCTGGTCATCGGTTTGAGGGTGATACGCGGTGCTCATATCCAACCGCGTCCCCAATGCTCGTTGCAAAGACTGCCAGAAGTGTGAAGTGAATCGAGCGTCACGATCAGAGATAATGGAAATCGGCACACCGTGCCGAGAGACTACTTCCCTTAGGTAGATACGAATTAACTTTTCCATACGATCAGTCTCCCGGATTGCCAGGAAGTGTGCGGATTTCGTCAAGCGATCCACGATCACCCAAATGGTGTCGCATCCGCTGGGAGTTCGAGGAAGTTTCGTGATGAAGTCCATAGATATCTGCTCCCACTTCCATACTGGTATATTTGGCTGTTAGAGTAAACCAGACGGTCGTTGATACTCCACCTTAACCTTAGAACAGGTTAGGCATCTGCTTACATATGTGGCAATGTCAGCTTTCATATTCGGCCACCAGTAAAGGACTTTGAGATCGTGATACATCTTGCCTGACCCTGGGTGGATTGAGTACCGGGATTTGTGAGCTTCGCCCATTACCAGTTCTCGAAGGTTTCCATACGAGGGAACCCACGTTCGATCCATGAAGTAGCGGATTCCATCAGGCTTGGTTTCTAGTTGCTTCTCCATGCCTCGTAGCGATTCGGCTTTCAGGTTCTCGTCTTTAATGCCTCAAGTTGAGTATTGCAGATCTGATCGGGTAAACCGGTGTGAATAGTGAGTTGCAGTGCTCGAACTCGTCTTAACTTGAGTGTTTCCTTCCGACTTAGGGCGTCTGCTACTACATTGGCCTTGCCCGGATGATACTTGATCGTACAGTCATAGTCGTTTAACAACTCGACCCAACGATGTTGTCTCATATTTAGCTCCTTCTGTTTAAAGATGTGCTGGAGACTCTTGTGATCGGTGTAAATGGTGCACTTGGTACCGTACAAGTAGTGTCTCCATATCTTGTGTTGGACCAAAAGAACCAATGAGCCAAGATCAGGAAAACTCTAAGTCCCACATGCCACTGCTACAACTGCTGAAGACTCTCATCAGCTATTGTGTTCTCTTGCTTGAATGTCAAACTTGAGAGCATCTTAGCTCCAGCCTTCTGCTGTTATGACAAAGTCTGAAGAACAAAGTATGAAGATCAAAGAACTGAAGAATATCAGCTGAAGACTCCAAAGTACTGAAGACCAAGTATTGAAGTCTGAAGTACTGATCTTATAAGTACTGAAGACTTCATGTACTGAAGACAAGTACTGAATTCTGAAGTACTGATCTTATAAGTACTGAAGACTTCAAGTACTGAAGACAAGTATTGAAGAATCAAAAGCCGAAGAACTAAAGAACTGAAGACCTTCTACTGAAGCACAAAGTCTGAAGACAAAGACTGAAGACAACAACTGATGATATCTACTGAAGTCATCAGTTGTTATATCATCTGAAGCCAAGTCTGAAGACCAAGTACTGAAGACTCAGAGTTTGTCACAACAACTGAAGAAGTCTTCTTCTGTTGTTGTGGTGGTTTTTCCTTTTCAGTAGTTTATTTACTTTCAGTAGTTGTACAACAACTGAAGAGCATGTTCTTCAGTTGTTATAGTATCAGTAGTTATAAACGACTGAAGAGTTTGTTCTTCAGTCGTTGTAGGATTTCAGTAGTTTACTTTTGTCAGCACTTAGGAACTTTTGTAAGAAGATGTCAGTTGTTGACATCTTCAGTAGTTTTATGTTTTGACAGCTGTAATTTGAATATTCAGCGATGTCAGAAAAGGACATCACTACCATGCTTTTGCCTCCTATATAAGGATGGCAAGCCATACAGTTTTAAATGCCGAAACGTGCGACCAATAGAACATTTATTGCTTCGCAGAACTCTTCTCTCTCTATGTTTATGCTTTAATCGCAATATCTTTTATGTTCTTGCTTTAATTGCTAATTAATGTGCTAAATCCGCTGCAAACATAATCTAATTGATCAACACGAGAGGCTGAGATCCTGTCAAATGGTATCAGAGCAGGTTAATCATTGATCGATCTTACCATTGATCATTTGAAACTGCTCTTTTGATCTCTCAGTTTGATCGAATTAGCAATTTGCAAGAGTTAGTCATAGAGAGTGAGTTTCTGCTGTTTCCGGCCAAAATCTTGAGGTCTTTTGGTGGTTTTGAGTTACGATTGTCGTGTTTAAACTTGTTTTTGACCAAAACCTGAGATGACAACACCAACCAATGATCCTCACAATACTGGTTCCGCAACCAAGCCTCCGATGCTGGTTAGGAACGAGTATAACATATGGCAAAGACGTATGCTGCACCACTTGGCTGTCAACAGTGCTGGTTGTTGGAAGTCAGTGGTGCATGGGCCATACAAGCCTATGGTGAACGTCCCGGAATCTAATGAACAGGTTGCAAAGAAACCTGAACAGTATTCGGACGAAGATCTAAAGCTGTTTGAAATTAATGCTAGAGCCCATGGAATTTTAGCCATGGCCATTCCAAACGAGATATATTCAGGGCTCTTGCATCATGAGTCTGCTCATGACCTATGGGTTGCTCTAAAGGAACAATTTGGAGGAACTGATTCGGTCTTAGCAAACAATAGGGAAATCCTCGTCCAACAATATGAGACTTTCTCATATAGAAAGGGTGAGACTCTGACCCAGCAGTTTGAGCGGTTCTCTTGTTTGATCTCAGAGCTAAAGATGGTCAAACAAGAGTACACCAACAGCCAGATGAACAACAGGTTCCTCAGGTCACTTCCTGAGAGATGGGACACATATACCATTGTCCTACGCTCTAGTGCTGACCTTGACACTCTATCTCTCACCCAACTTCATGGGAAACTACTCACTTTTGAGAGAGAGGTAGAGCAAAAGAGGAAGTTGTCATCTTCTGGCAAACTTGCTGATGACTTTGTCCAAGGTAATGCTGCCTTGATAAGTCATGAGTCAGAATATGCTTCATCAGAAAGTTCTTATGATGAGCATATCGATTTCTCTACCAACTCAGAACAAGCTTTTGTTGGTGTTAGTAGTTCAGGAGGTGGTGGTGACAACTTGTGTTTTCTGATGGAGGATTTGAAGGGCATTCCAGATGATGATCTGGAAGAGATGGATATTTTGAACCAAATGGCAATGATAAATATCCGCTCTCAGAAGTTCTACAAAAGAACTGGTAGGAAATTCCCAGGACTCTCTGGCAAAACCAAAGTTGGTTTTGACAAGAGCAAGTTGAGGTGTCACAAGTGTCAAAGGCTTGGACACTTTGCAAGAGAGTGTAGATCATCTGGATCTAACTCATCTGCACCCTTTGTGACTTTTCCCAGCAATAGCTCACAGCACAAAGGGCAACCTTCCTACAGTTCTCCCCATCCATCTCAAGCACAAGCACCACCTGCTTATTTTGTGCCACAGGGTCATATGCCTTATCCTTACCCCTGTTACTACATGCCTCAGCCTGGTCAACCTCAAGCACTCCCGGCTCAACCACCTCATGCTCTTCCAGAGCCTCATTCTTCCCAATCTCATCACCACACACAACCTCAACAACAAAGCTTTTTCACCCCAACTGCTGTTGACTGGAGTAGTCTACCAGAAGAGCTATCTGGTCAGGAACCACTACTCCATGATGCTGGTCAACATGGCGGTGATCAACCTTTTGGAAATCTTGCTCTGATGGCCCTTGACTCTACTGAAGGGTCATCATCCAATGCCTCATCTCAGGTATCCACTGAGGCAAAAGCCAAGCTTTGTTCAGAGTCATGCATAGCAGCATTTGCTTCTATTAGAGAAGCAAATGTAGCTTTAATAGATAAAAATCTTGAGCTTGAGCACACTATTTCCAAAAGAAAAGCTGATTTTGAGGTTGTTCTAAAAGATAAAAATGATGAGATTTACAAGCTCAACTTCCAAATCAAAGATAGTAAAGCTAGGGAAGATGTACTTCTAGAGAAGTACAAGGACCTCAAGGAAACTCTTGCAACCACCCAAGTTGAGTGTGATCGATGGGTGCAATCTTGCAAGGGTTTTGAAATGCTTCTTAGCAAGCAAACAGCTTCCAATGTGAAGTTTGGAATTGGTTATAATCACACTGCTCCTCCCACAGACTTCATTTCAAGAGCAGAAGTTGAATCTGATGGGGAGAGCAATAACCAATCCTTCTCATCATGTGACTTACTATCCTCTGAATCAGCATCATCAGAGATAGACTATCACATGACCAAAAGGCTGATCAACTCAGAAGTTGTCACTAGAAGTACTGAAGGTACTGGAGAGCAAGTGACAACATCTGAAGTTCAAACCTCAAATACTGTTAGCACTAAAGAGAAGAAAACTAACAGTAGGAAAGGTTTGAAGACAGCTAAAGAGGATACCAGGAAAGCAGGCACTAGGAAGAAAACTGCTAGTACTGATGACAAACAGCTGAAGAACAAGTCTTCAGCAGTTAAATCCTCTTCAGCTGATGATCAGCATAAGATGAAGAAAAAGCCATGTGAGATATGTGGCTTGTTCAATCATCTTACTGATGAATGCTGGTACAAAAGGGGTTCCAAACTCAAACATAAGGAGCAAATTACTGAGAGCATCAATAAAATGAAGAATGAGTTTGAAACCAAGTTTGTGCTGGCAACATCCAAGCCTGAAATCCCTAGGCCCAAAGTTGAATCCAAGAAGGTAGGGATTACTCAGGCAACAGCTGAGGTTGCTCAGAAAAAGATGGTACAACATAGAAACTCATCATCAGCAAACTCCAATGTGTCTGAAGAGCTGAAGGCTTTATCACAAATCAGACACAGTTGGTGATGATGGTTCAGCAACTAGTGGGAAGAGTCAACTACTTAGATGCTCCTATGTTGAAACCACAGAAAAGGAAGTCCAAGCCAAAGGGTTCCTCTTCTGTACCATCTTCTTCACCTCAAGCTGTCACTCACAACACACCTGTTAGTGCTATACCTGTAGCTGAGAACAGACCCAAAGCCAAGCAGGTTTGGGTCTCCAAGACTAACTAACACATGGTTGTGTTTGCAGGGTTCTTCAACATGCCATAGAAGCATCTGGTATGTAGACAGTGGAGGATCCATGCATATGACTGGAAGCAGCTCCCTTCTTAATGACTACTCTCAAGGAAAGAAGGGATTTGTTTCTTTTGGCAATGATGCAAAGGGTTACATCGTCGGAAAAGGCTTTGTTTCCAACGGGGAAATAAGGTTTGATGATGTTAACCATGTGGAGAATCTCAAGTAACCTCTTGAGTGTCAGTCAAATGTGTGACAAAGGCCATGTTGCCCTTTTCACAAGCCAGAACTGTAGGATTCTGTCATCCAAAGTTCTGAGTTTGATTGACAAGGCATTGGATGAACACACTCTCCTGAAGGCCAACAGGACAGGAAGAGTTTATGCCTTAGATCTTTCCAAAAAGATGGATCTAAAAGGCCATCCTTGCCTATTCTCCAAGGCATCTCCTCAAGAGTCTACACTTTGGCATAGAAGGCTGGGTCATGTTAATTTCAAGAACATGAATCAGCTTATAAGCCATGGTTTAGTAAGAGGATTGCCTCTGAAGGAGTTCAAGTGTGAAGATGACTGCACTGCTTGCTTGAAAGGAAAACAACACAAAGTTTCATTCCCTTCAATAGAAGAACCAAAGTCCACTGCCTGCTTACAACTTCTACACATGGATCTCTTTGGTCCTGTGAGAGTGATGAGCATGGCAAAGAAGAAATACTGCCTGGTAATTGTGGATGATTACTCCAGGTTTGTATGGACTTTCTTCTTGCACTCCAAGGATGAAGCAGCAAAGACAATAATGAACTTTGTGTTACAAGTAGAAAAGCAGTATTCCCTACAGGTCAAGTGTGTGAGGAGTGACAATGGAACAGAATTTAGAAACCACACACTTGATGACTTCTACCTGTCCAAGGGAATTAGAAGGCAGTTTAGCATTCCTAGAACTCCTGAACAGAATGGAGTGGTGGAGAGAAAGAACAGGACCCTCATTGAAGCAGCAAGGTCAATGTTGGCTGACTCAGGGCTGCCACTGACCTTTTGGGCTGAAGCTGTCAATACAGCTTGCTATGTACAGAATAGAGCCTTAGTAAATAAGAGGTTGATGAAGACTCCCTATGAAGTTCTTCATCATTTGGCCCCTCTTATTTCATTCTTTAGAGCCTTTGGGTGTCCTTGTTTCATTCTCAACACTAGCAACCCACTCCATAAGTTTGCTAGTAAGGTGGATGCAGGGTACTTTGTTGGTTATTCATCAACTTGCAAAGCATACAGAGTCTTCAACTGTAGAACCAAAGGGGTTGAAGAAACTTTGCATGTTAAGTTCAATGAATCTCCAAAGGACAAGATTCCACAAAACCCTGTGGAGCTGTTTGATCTGGACATACTGCAATATGTTCCTTATCAACCTCCATCTGTTGAGCCTGTCAACAGATCTCCACCTGGTGGTACTGAAGATGATGAAGTCAGTACTCACCTCTTCAGGTTCAGTGACAACCTGCCTAATTCCACTGAACCTGATGCTCCTGTAGCCTCAGCAGCTCCATCCACTACAAATGCTGATGAGATTTCTGCTTGCTCTACTTCATTTGAGCTGCCATCCTCTACATGGTTTCAGGAATCTCCATCACCATCTGTTGCTGCTGATGGGTCTACAAACACTTGCACAGATATCATAGTTTATCAAGAGCTCAAGAATCACCCCACTTCACAAATCATTGGTGATATTCATGCTGGAGTTTCAACCAGGAATCAATTGTCCAACTTTTGTTTCTATGCTCTCTTCATCAGTCAGCAAGAACCAAAGAACTATCATATTGCTTTAAGAGACAATGGATGGGTGGAAGCTATGCAGCTTGAGCTACTTCAATTCAAGAAACAGCAAGTGTGGGAGCTTGTTCCATTACCCAAAGGTAAGTGTGCTATAGGCACCAAGTGGGTATTCAGGAACAAAACAGATGAGAAGGGCCAAATTGTCAAGAACAAGGCCAGACTGGTTGTTCAAGGGTTTGCACAGGAGGAAGGAATCGATTATGATGAGACCTTTGCACCTGTGGCCAGACTAGAAGCAATTAGACTGTTCTTAGCTTATGCTGCCTTTCACAGTCTTAAGGTTTATCAAATGGATGTCAAAAGTGCCTTCCTATATGGAAAAATCAAAGAAGAGGTTTATGTGTGTCAACCACCAGGCTTTGAGGACAATAAACATCCGATTGGGTGTACAAGCTTGATAAGGCTCTTTATGGGCTGAAGCAAGCACCTAGAGCCTGGTATGAGACACTTTCAACCTTTCTTCTTGAGAATACATTCACTAGGGGCACCATTGACAAAACCTTATTCATCAAGACTGTGGGACAACATAAGCTCCTTGTTCAGATTTATGTTGATGATATCATCTTTGCATCCTCTGATCCAAAGTTGTGTGATGAATTTACAAAGCTTATGAAGCTAAGATTTGAAATGAGTGCTATGGGAGAATTACAGTACTTTCTGGGCTTGCAAATCAAACAACTGGATGATGGAATCTTCATCCATCAGTCCAAGTATACCAAAGAGTTGCTGAATAAGTTTGATTTACAATCCTGTAAGCCCTGTTCTACTCCCATGAGCAGCATCACACAACTAGATGTTGATCAGAAAGGTAAAGCGGTTGATGAAACCCTTTACAGATGTATGATTGGGTCCTTGATGTACCTTACAGCTTCTAGACCAGACATCATGTTTTCAACATGTGCTTGTGCTAGATTTCAGGCTGCACCTAAAGAATCCCATTTGATTGCAGTCAAAAGGATCTTTAGATATCTGCAAGGTACCCAATCACTAGGACTTTGGTATTCAGCTGGGCATTCATGCAAATTAGTTGCTTTCTCTGATAGTGACTATGCAGGATGCAAAGTCACCAGAAAATCCACTTCTGGTGGTTGCCAATTCCTAGGCAATTGTTTAGTTTCTTGGCAGAGTAAGAAACAAACATCAATTGCTACATCCACTGCTGAAGCTGAGTATATTGCTGCTGCAAGCTGTACCTCTCAAATACTCTGGCTTCAGAACCAACTTCTGGATTATGGCATTACTGAGACTAAGACTCCATTATTAATGGATAGTGCTTCAGCTCTTTGTATTGTTAAGAATCCAGTCCAGCACTCTAGGACCAAGCATATTGAGATCAGACATCATTTTATCAGGGATTGCTATGAGAAAGGTCTGATTGATCCTAAGTTTGTGCCTAGTGCTGATGAGCTTGCAGACATTTTTACTAAGCCTTTAGATAGTGCCACATTCCAAAATTTGGTACTAAGGCTTGGTATGCTGCAGCTTGAATGATTTGACCTATGCTGGTACTCTTAGTTCACAACTACTGAAGAGCAAAGGTCAATATAAGTACTAATGAGTAATTTAGTCTTCAGCTTTTTCAACTACTGAAGACTAAACTGACTCAAAGTACTGATGTACATTATTTATTGAAAAACAACTGATGTAGTGAAGTGGATTACAACTACTGATGTATGATTTTCAATAAATAAGTACTGAAGAACAAATTTTGCTCACAAGTACTGATGTGTAATCTTACACAAATACTGAAAAATTTGTTCACCAGCTCTGAAGAATTTCATCAGCACTTGTGAACATCTGATCACAAGAGCTGAAGGCATATTCCCAAGAGCTGAAGGGTCAATGAAACATCTGAAAGTCAGCCAAAGAGCTGATGAGTAAATGTAGAGGCTAGTATGAAACAACTGATTTGACGGAAACAGCTGATGAGTAATTTCTCATCAGCTGATAACAACAGCTGATGTTTCATACACAAACAACTGAAGGACAAAACCATGTCTTCAGTAGTTCACAACTACTGACATCAGTAGTTCACAACTACTGAAGGCTAACACCAAGTCCTCAGTTATTTACAACTGAAGCAATACCATGTCTTCAGTAGTTCACAACTACTGATCTCAGTAGTTCACAACTACTGAAGGCTAACACCAAGTCTTCAGTTGTTACAACGTCTGAAGAAGAATACTAGGTCATCAGTAGTTCATAACTACTGAAGACTGACAGTAACTCTTCAGACGTTCACAACATCTGAAGGGCAAAACCAAGGTCTCAGTAGTTTCAACTACTGAAGGCTAACACCAAGTCCTCAGATGTTACAACCACTGAAGGTTAAAACCACGTCATCAGCTGTTACAACAACTGATGACTAACACCAAAACCTTCAGTAGTTTTCTTTCAACCTTTGCCCTACCCTATAAATACTCCACTTTCAGAGCATTTACTCCTCACTTGACCTAATCCTTACAAACCTCTGAAATTCCCATACACCATTAATGGCGAACATGCAACTGAAACCTCGACACAACTGTGTCGCCCACCTTACAAAATCGCCATTATGGCCAAAATTTCACCAAGCCGTTGATCTTATGCATGACTCACCATACAAAACGGCTTTTCTCTTGAACCCCACACTATACACCGACTCCTTGACGGAGTTTTGGACCAATGTCACCGTCCAAACCGGAGAGCAGAATGCCGAGGTCTCCCTCCGGTCCTCCGTCAACGGCAACCCGTGGTTATCACTCCAGCTGCTCTATGCCAAACCCTAGAGCTGGATGATGCCACTAACCCAACTTCCTACCCCAAAGGTACCCTTGATCTTTCCTTCACATCTCATGACTATCAGGGTAACCTATCCGCCTCCACCTTGTTGAAGAAACACTTCCTGATCCTCAACGCTTGATCTTCCACATGGTGAATGTATGTCTGGCTCCCAAGACCTCTTCATGGGACCAGATGTCCACAAGGTGGCAGCAGGTATTGTATTCTATCCTTGAGAAACAACCTTTAAATTTTACTGATCTTTTATTTTTGGAACTCAAGGACATGGCCACAAAACCTTTTTCTAACCGTTGGAACTTATATCCACGGTTCATAATGGCCATGATCGAATACCAGCTTCAGGCTGAGGGACTAGTTGGCACTGGGGTCCCTGCCATGGCTGTTCAAGCTGAGGTATACTCCAGGCACAACACTGACCCCACACTCAAACAGGCTGGCCGGCTGCGAAAACCCACGCAGCTGGAACCCACAGCCTCCACCTCCAAATCCAAAGTCCCCACCAAGCCAAAAGCCAAAAAGAAGCCAACCAAGGCTACTCAGGGAGATGAGTCCCCTGAGGATGCCCCTGCCACACAAAGGCAGGATGTGCCTGCTGGTTCGATTCTCCCAGCAGGTACCACGACTCCACCCACCACAACCGCACAGGCTTCCTCTCAACAGGAGCCTGATGCAACCAATTTCGGGGCAACCACATTACTGGGGTCTCTCTCACTTGAGGAGGCTGCCATTGAAGAGCACAGTCCTCCCCATGTGCATACTGCTTCTAGCCCACATACAGAGGAGACCGCCCCACTAAGCCCAACATTGGTTATAGCCAAAGTGCTGACTGATCTGAGCACTCCACCCTCTCCCCAGAAACCTATTACCACTGGGGAGACTCCAACCGAAGAGGGGGTGGGCACAAGTGCTGATCAGAGCCCACAGCACAGAGAATCAGTTCACTCTCCCAGTGTGGCTAGGGAGAGAGAACAATCTGGTGAGGCTGCCACTTCCCCTGCATCAACATCTGAGCAGGGTGAAGCTGGTAACATCTCTAAGACCTCATCAGAGGCAATGGCCGATGATGGATCCAATCCGGAGGCCAGAAGTCCCCAGTACCAAGAACAAGGGGCACATGTCATTACTGAGCCACACTCAGGACATGTTCATCCTGACAATGTCAGGAGGTCAGGTGATTCAGCTCATGCTGATGATGACCTGAGCTTCTTCTACGATGTAGTTGCTCAAAACACTATCCTTGAGGATGAGATAAGCAGACTCAAAGAGCTGCTTGCTCAGATGACTCAGGATAGAAGTCCATCTGCCACCACTACCCCACAGATGGCACCTTCACCTGAAGGTCTCACAGACACTGAGCCACTCCCACAAACTCAGCCACCAGCCCCTGCTTCTGGCACTAGCTCTCAGGGACAGAACCCCCCTGAGCAGCTGGATGCTATCCTCCAGAAATCCCTGCCTCTCATCACACCAATCCTTAAAGATATAGTTATCAAACCCTTGATGAGAGGCTTCCCACATATATACAACCCATGGTGGAGGTTGCCATAACTAAGGCTCTTGCTGATAGTCAAACCACAACCAATGCAACCAAAAAGGGGGAGACATCAGTGCAAGACAAGAGGAAGAGGGGAGAGGAGGAGAAAGAGGCAGAGAGAAGAGGTGGTGGTAGAGAGGGAGTTGACTGAGGAGAGTAGTAGGGTGAGGGAGAAGGGGAAGAGGAAAGTGAGGGAGGTAGAGCATATAGAAGTGGCTGAAATCCAAAAGGATTTCAGTATCACTGATAAGAATAAGAGGGAGAGGGAAAGAAGGTGGCTGATCCTGATCTAGCAGCCCTTGTCAAGGAGGCTGATGCTGAACATAACCGTTCAATGAACAAAGTCATTGAACAGCTGTTCAGGCAAGGCTTTGACAAGGACACTGCCTTGCTAGATCAAGAGATCAGGAATATGGAGAGGAGAGAGATTGAGTACCGATGGACTACTCATAGCCAAGAGGAAAGACAAAAACTTGAGGCTATGAGTAGGTTCACTTCGAAGTACCTGGGCAGACCAGTCCTTGATGTTAAGGCATGGACCAGGGACAAACTCTTGGCAATAACCACCAAGATTTGTTCGGCTGGTAATTTTACAAAGGGACTGGTCGCAGAGGCCTTATCTGAAGCCGGTGCTGGGAACAGGACACTGCTAGTCAAGCTAACCAAAAACCAGCCCTCATCTCTAGGCTGCTAGCAGTGCCTGCCAACACTCCCACACCAACAACCCAACCACAACCCACAAAACCAACTCCTTTACCACCAAAACCCGCAGCCATGATCCACCCTTGAAGAAGAAGAGAAGGGTGCTGAGGCTGCAAGATGAAGAAGAGGATGATGAGGAGGATAGCCTGCCACTCTCAGCAGTTATACCTCTACCCAAAGCCAAACCACAAACCATCAATCCCACCTCACAGCAGGACACTGTGAAGGTTAAGTTAGAAGAGGAGGAGCAGCAGAAAAGACATGATGAGGAAATGCTGAAAAGCATTGACAAATGTTATACTGCTACCACCTCTATAATAAATATGCAGAGAGAAGCTCTGAGGTTATCACCCTCAGACAAACCTTTCAATATGAAAGGGAGAGGGTGAGAACTTGGCCTGACCCAAGGGTGGCTCACAGGATAGTCAAGAAGGACATGCCTGTGAGATACAAAAGCCAACTAAAGAGAATCGTAGATGAAGAGATCTCTGTGGCTATTGTAATAAACCCTGGGAAATAGTAGATGAATTCAAGAAAGCTTATAGAGCCGGCCAATCACCCTTTTCAATGCTAGATAATAGGGTGGTTAGGAAGGGTCTGGTCTATAAGAAGCTTGAGAATTTTCATCGGAATGAGCTCACCTTGTTGTTAGAGGGTAAACACCCTGATGAGTTTGCATATAGGCAAATCACAACACTTGAGCTCAAAAATGGAAGACAGGTCAAGTACCTCTCAGAGCTGTACGGTCGGGAGGGGTTATTCGAAGGTGAGCCTGAAGACCTGTCCAAAGAAGAACAATTGATCTTTCTTCAGGCTTACTGTAGAGAATCCTACCGGCTTGTACGAGGGAGGTAGATCTCATGGATGGGGCAACAACTCTGTGTCCAATTCCCCAAGACAGAGCTCCCATCCATACTTAGCCAAACAAACACTTGAGACTACCTCTCTGGCCAGTGCTTATCTGGGTCAACTTCTAATCTGATCTAGAAGGAAATAGACCAATCTTTATGCCATCAAAAGTGGGACATCCAATAATTAGAGGTTTTGGCTGCATTGGTTCAGGGGGAGTTTGTTGGACCAAAAGAACCAATGAGCCAAGATCAGGAAAACCTCTAAGTCCCACATGCCACTGCTACAACTGCTGAAGACTCTCATCAGCTATTGTGTTCTCTTGCTTGAATGTCAAACTTGAGAGCATCTTAGCTCCAGCCTTCTGCTGTTATGACAAAGTCTGAAGAACAAAGTATGAAGATCAAAGAACTGAAGAATATCAGCTGAAGACTCCAAAGTACTGAAGACCAAGTATTGAAGTCTGAAGTACTGATCTTATAAGTACTGAAGACTTCATGTACTGAAGACAGTACTGAATCTGAAGTACTGATCTTACAAGTACTGAAGACTTCAAGTACTGAAGACAAGTACTGAAGAATCAAAAGCCGAAGAACTAAAGAACTGAAGACCTTCTACTGAAGCACAAAGTCTGAAGACAAAGACTGAAGACAACAATGATGATATCTACTGAAGTCATCAGTTATTATATCATCTGAAGCCAAGTCTGAAGACCAAGTACTGAAGACTCAGAGTTTGTCACAACAACTGAAGAAGTCTTCTTCTGTTGTTGTGGTGGTTTTCCTTTTCAGTAGTTTATTACTTTCAGTAGTTGTACAACAACTGAAGAGCATGTTCTTCAGTTGTTATAGTATCAGTAGTTATAAACGACTGAAGAGTTTGTTCTTCAGTCGTTGTAGGATTTCAGTAGTTTACTTTTGTCAGCACTTAGGAACTTTTGTAAGAAGATGTCAGTTGTTGACATCTTCAGTAGTTTTATGTTTTTGACAGCTGTAATTTGAATATTCACGATGTCAGAAAAGGACATCACTACCATGCTTTTGCCTCCTATATAAGGATGGCAAGCCATACAGTTTTAAATGCCGAAACGTGCGACCAATAGAACATTTATTGCTTCGCAGAACTCTTCTCTCTCTATGTTTATGCTTTAATCGCAATATCTTTTATGTTCTTGCTTTAATTGCTAATTAATGTGCTAAATCCGCTGCAAACATAATCTAATTGATCAACACGAGAGGCTGAGATCCTGTCATCTTGAGTGCAAAAAACGACTGCTCCAAGCTCTAAGTCGTGTGTCGTGTAGTTTTTCTCGTGTATCTTCAATTGTCGGGATGCATAGGCAATCACCTTATTGCGTTGCATTAGCACGCAACTGAGGCCTTGTATAGAAGCATCATAATAACTACAAAATCATCGGTTCCTCAGGCAGGGATAGAATCGTGCTGTACAGAGTTTTTGCTTCAGGACCTGGAATGCAGATTCTTGTTTATCACCCTATTCGTACGTGGTGCCTTTATGAGTTAACGCGGTGAGAGGTTGAGCAATCTTTGAGAACCCTTCGATGAACCGTCGATAATAGCCAGCCAACCCGAGAAACTGTCGTACCTCGGTCGGAGTCTTAGGCGTAGCCCAGTTCTTGATAGTTCTATCTTTGCCGGGTCAACGTGTATCCCATTCTCATTGACTACATGGCCAAGAAATGGACCTCTCGTATCCAGAAGTCGCATTTTGAAAATTTTGCATACAATTGTTCTCGTCTCAACAGCTCCAGAATCAATCTAAGGTGCTCCTCGGTTCTTCCTTATTCCTTGAGTAAATAAGGATGTCATCGATGAAGACAATGACGAACTTGTCTAGATAGGGTTTGCACACTCGGTTCATTAGGTCCATGAAAACCGCTGGTGCGTTGGTCAACCCGAATGGCATAACCAAGAACTCGTAGTGGCCATACCTCGTTCTAAAAGCGGTCTTTGAAATGTCTTCTTCTCGAATCCTTAGTTGATGATAACCGATCTCAGGTCTATCTTGGAATAGAAACTTGACCCTTGTAGTTGATCGAACAGATCGTCGATACGCGGGAGAGGGTAACGGTTCTTAATCGTTGCTTTGTTCAATTCTCTGTAATCGATACACATGCGGAAAGTTCCGTCCTTCTTCTTGACAAACAGAACTGGGGCTCCCCACGGGGATGAGCTAGGTCTGATAAATCCTTATCCAATAGTTCCTGTAATTGCGTAGACAGCTCTTGCAGTTCCCCTGGAGCTAATCTGTATGGTGCTCTCGCGATAGGGGTGGCTCCCGGTACCAAATCGATTTGGAATCGACTTGGCGATGCGGTGGGAGTCCGGGTAGGTCTTCAGAGAAAACCTCAGGATAATCACGTACAACAGGGATGTCTTCAATTTTCTTTTCCTCGGTTTCTTTTTCTGTGACCATGGCTAGGAAGCGGTATGACCTTTACGCAAAACACTTCTGAGCTTTCATGTAGGAGATGACTCCAGTGACCATGCCACTCCTTTCGCCCTTAACCGATAAAATTTCACCACTAGGAAGGGTATACGAACGATTTTCTCTCCACAGATGATCTCAGCTTGATTCTTGGATAGCCAGTCCATACCCACAACTACGTCGAAACTACCAAGTGTGACAGGGATCAGATCTATATCTATCTCATGACCACATATCCTAGTCTGCACCCCTTAATGATATGAGTTGCCTCAATTTATTTCCCGTCAGCTAATTCTACAACATAACTAGGTTCCATGACAGTTAAGGTTACATCTAAGAACTTAATGAACTTGTTGGAAACAAAGCTCCTATCAGCTCCAGTATCAAATAGTATAGAAGCAAAACAACCATTCAGAGGAAACGTACCAGTAACCACATTCTGGTCATCCCTTGCCTCGCCGGAACGATCACGAATGCGCGACCCTTAGCATTGCCCCCATTATTCCCCTTGTTTCCACCCTTCAGCTATGGGCAATCCTTCCTGTAGTGGCCCTCTTACCACACTCATAGCAGCCTCTAGTCACTCCACCCTGGCGTTATTGTTGGGGTTGTTGTTGCTGAGTCATTAGTTCACCCCTGCAGTCTTTGGCTGCGTGACCCATCTTTCCACACCTCTGACAATGGAGTCGATCACATGGGCCATGATGATGGAAGTTGCACCGGTTACACCTAGGATTCTGCCCGCATAGCCGCTCGATCCCTGACCATAGTTGTTGTTGTTGTTCTGATTGCTATTGGTGAGGCTTCTTGATGGGTCAAACTTTTTGGTCTGTTATTGCTGGGTGTTGTTGGAGCTTGAAGACTTGCTGTTGTTACCTCCCATTTCCTTTTGTGATCAGATGAACCAGAAGCAGCGCCACGTTTAGGCAAGGTGCCTTGTGCCACTGCCTAGTCAGTGAGTTGTGAGCCAGTCGGATGGCCTGCTGAATAGTGACAGGATCAGCAGCCATCACACTAGCCTGGATTTAAGGAGCTAGACCATCAATGTATTTTTCAATCCGCTTGTAGGCCGGAGTCACCATCTGAGGACATAATGCAGCCAACTCGTGCGAACGAGTCGTGTACTCCTCAATGTCAGAAACCAATCATCTTTAAATTCCAAAATTCTGCCTCCAGTTTCTGGATTCGCTCCTGGGGCAGTACTCTTCTTTCATCAAAATCTTGAAATCATCCCATGGCATACCATTTGCAGCACCAAGCCCTAAGGTTTGGACTTGTGAGTTCCACCAAGTCAGGGCTGGTCCCTCCAATGTGCCGGAGGCGTACTTGACGCGATTTCCATCAGGACAGTTGCACATGGCAAACACTGACTCGAGTTTCTCCAGCCAGCGAAGCAATGTGACAGCACCCTCAGAACCGCTGAAAGAATGAGGCTTGCAATCCATAAACATCTTGAAGGTACAGACTGTTGGACCTCCTTGATTTGGATTATGGTCGTTCTAGTCCTGATTGCGGGCCTGCTCATAAGCTGCAAGCGCATCAGCCACGCGCTCATTGATGATAGCATTCAGCTCGGCTTGAGTCAGGGTGATATTTCCTCGTCCACCCGCGCGTCCCGCTCTTCTTCCAGACATGATTTCTTCAATTTACAACACATATTAATCAATAACCGGATAATAATTATTGACAATAATAAATTGTATCATACTAGTAAGAATGAAGGGTTTGTTTGCATATCGATAGTGAGGCTTTATGAGAATCCGAGGCCTCATGCCTCCAAGAATGGAATTGAGAATTTGTACTAATCATAACCGTTATCACCCAATAGAGTTTCCAGAATTCTCATGCATGACAAATTACAATTACATGTGCACCCATGATTCTAATTTGCTTTGCATGGTCACCATGGTTCCCCCTATTCGAGATAGCATACTTTGTCCAGTACCGAGTGTTATCAATGATAGAAGTGTCAAAGATATATTTGTCATTCCAAGAGTTGAATAACTAAAGTTGTACTAAGGTTGTACAAGAGATTTGGTTAAGATAATAACGGGAATCAAGACTATTTGGCCTTTTTCCCTTCAAAGTTCTAAGTGTTTGAATGTCTAAGTTCGATTCTCTAATAGACTTGAATATCTTAGTTGTCCCTCATTTACTGCTCGGGCTAGTGTAGGGGATAGGATATGTCGGGAATGGTAACAAGTATGAGAGAGTTGGGAGAGTGAGGTGTTGTTCTCTTTGCTTGTCATCGTTAAGCTTGTCGGATATGTTAGGAAAGAGTTTCGTGTTCCAATCGTGGAAATGTTTGGTTCAATTCGTCGTTGCTTCCACTCCAAGAGTGAAGGATCAAGTGTAAGCGTTGGTGGTGAGCGAGCGGGATTCTCAGCCCCTCTGTCAGCCGGTAATGACACACATGTCATACCCATAATGTTATGTTTGCTCAGCAGTGTAATGTCAGTACACCAGAAGGTTGTTGCACAACAGTGGTAAACCATGTAAAAGTGTGTGTGCGTCTAGTGTTGTGTCTAGTGTTGTGTGCTGCTATCTGATGAATTCAATCAATAAAGTGTCTCTTGAACATTGTCACATACAAGCACAATTTCACACAGAACGGGGTTTTACCATTAGGCGTGTGACATACCAGGATCTCAGACACAGTCATATCGAACGACACTATATGAATTTTAAATAAACATTTGATTTCATTCCATAGAACATAAACAAAGTTCACAACAATGCGGAAGCGTGTACATAGTTTGTAAATCCATTACAGTACAGTTACAATATCCATGTTTAGATGAAATGTTCAATGCTGAAAATAAAATAGATGAATGCATGTCCTGAGTGCGTTTCCTGTAGCGTGCATCATGAGCTTATGCGTTCCTGTGACCTGAGAAAACATGCTAAAATGTGTCAACATAAAGTTGGTGAGTTCACAGGTTTAATCAACAAGAAATGTGTTCGTAAGCGTTCAATGGTTTAGTATATAAAGCATATCGTTAGGTAGCTAGCCTATGTTCTTGTTACTTTGCGTTTCGAACCGAAGCTGATTGTTTACGTCCTATATGTGTTTGTTGTATCCCCGTCACGTCTCATCAGACAATGACAAATGTTAGGTCAATCAAGCACCCGTTTGACCTCCAATCAAGCTAGCGCGACTAGCAGGGCGGGGTTTGTCAGACCCAGTAGTACTACTCAAAATTACCTCGCTAATCCCATTACTAACGGTTCGAGTGTGTCAGGACATGTTGTGTGTTTGCACTAAACGTAACAAGCGATATCAATAATACTACAACCATTTATGTAAATCTGTGTGCATGTTTTCTCCCCCAAAAGGAAAGAGATTAAAATAGGGGGCCTGAAACTCACTGATGTTGTAGTAAATATGTAGGATGAAAGTCTCCCAAGTGTTGTTTACGATGCGCTGTCAAACACCTATTGACAGTTATGTTAAGCGTTAATGTTGTGTTCTGCGTTAATAGACATGTCAGTCGGGTCGGGTCGCATTGGTTCGGTCGTGGGTGTCACACACACAAGCAGGCATAGACGTATCAGATTTATGTAGATTCCCAAATGGGTTGTCGATATTTGTAATGGTTAGGTTCTGTTATGTTGAAAAAGTATGTGCTTGTTGATTGCGTTGACTTTAATCTTTGTGGTCAAGAAATGACACTTTATTGATTGTTACCATATCATCACACGATAGGCACACCGCACACAAGGAGAATTCACTCACAATGACTCCAATCGCATATCAAGGCTAGACGCACGACTGGACACTTCATTCGCACGAATGGGCCTTCAATCGTACGAATCAACCTCATTCGTACGGTTGAACCCTCACTCGTACGACTTAGCACTCAGCCGTACCACATATCACCCACTCACCCGACTCAACAACCAGCCGCACGACTGAACCTTCATTCGTGCGACTGGACCTTCAGTCGGGCGGTACTCAGTCGCACACATTTCCTGATTGACTCAATCGCACACACTCTCAGTCGCATGCATTCATTCGCACGTCACGCACACACGCATGGACTCAGTCGCACGACCCAACCTAGTCGCACCACTCAGTCGCACGATGGACCCAGTCGCATGGCTCAGTCGCATGGCTAGCCCATCGGGTGATTTTGGTGTTGCGTGATTTCTCAGCTGTTGCGTGGTCTAACCGACGAAAACGAGCTCAATCGGGGTGATTTTGGTGCTAGAATGGAGAAATGGAGAAGAAGAGAGCGTAGGAGAGGAGAGAGCAGATTGTGAAGGTTTTTGGGCTGGTGGATGGGTATTTATACCCAGCCCCAGTTTGGCAATTGTCAAGATTAGTCCCTGTACTTAGGTCCCGTGTTCCCAAATTGGTTTCGGTTGATGACGGCGTAGATGGGCGAGCTATGTTAATTAAGAGGATTCCTTAGGAAATCCCGTTTATGTGAATCCTCTACAAACACCCGTGTTAGTATTTTATCATTATTTATTTAACGATGTCGGTGGCGGTGTTTGTATATGTTTCGAGTATTAACGAGTATGTGCCAATGATAACGACAGTGGTTTGAATAGTGTTAACCTGGAATTACGGGTGTCACAAAACCCCACCCTAGGTTTCGAGTTGTAAGAAAGTGCGTGTTTAAAAAACCCTTGAATGGATTGTAAGAAGCCTTAAATGTACTTTTAATGAATAAAGTTTTATAAAAATAGCCAAAAAGTATTTGAGAATCCAAATTAACTTTCTTACTAACTTTGACGTCTTACTCCATCTTACTCTCATCTCACTCGCCAAATTTACCATCTTGAAATTAAACTAGCAGCTTGCTGTTAATTTGATGAGGTGAAACAGGGTGTTGTACAAACCTTAGGCGCTAGTCGGGCAATGTAATGCCGATTAGGAATTAATCAGATTGAAATTGTATATATAATATTCAGTTTTATATAAATACAAACATTTTCATATGTAATTTTGTAAACTTGTTCAGTTTATATATACACATATACTAGTTTAGTTTCCGTGTAATACAACGATTAAATAAATAAAAGTATAATATATAAAATATCTTGTAAAAAAATTTAAAATTACAAAACAATATTTTTAGATAAAATATGATGAAATTACGTAAAAATAAGTACTTCAAGTAAAACAACAATAACATCATTTTAGACTTCCATTTTATAAAATTATTTTTTTATTTTGGTTTTTAAAAATAATTTCATTTTTAAACCATCCTTATAATACTTAAAAATCACTTTTTAAAAAGATCGTATTTTTTTAAAAAAAAAAATTGTGTAAGAAAGTTTGCATATCTTATATACTGTTTACTGTTTGTTTTTAATAAAAGAAATATGATTTTTAATTTTTACAATATCTATTTTTTTTAATATGGAAATGTTTAAAATAATATAATTAGTATATAGTATTATTATTTATTAGAAGAGAGAGACGAGAAAACTAAAATGAGAAAGCATAATATTTCGATAATTGGCATTTCAAAACTTTCATTTATTGATATAAGATAGATTTGACCGGAATTTCCAACTTTTTGTCTAAATTTCCAAGATTTAGCCAGAATTTTTATATTCGTTGCAAAGTTGCCTGAATCTCGCTAGAAACACCGATTTTGACCGATTAGGACCTAGTGCGATTTTGACCACTGTTGACCGCCTAGCGATTAATTGACCGATTAGCTTAAAATTACTAGGTGAAGAGGCGACTTTCGATTAATGTCAAATTTTACAACACTAGTGAAATGTAGTATGGATTTAAGTTGCCAAGACTGCAACACTTATTGGTCGCCATAAGCGCCACCTACACCACAGGTAGCATTGACACAACAGCCAACACTAGCAACCATAAAAACAAATATAACTAACAGTGATAGAGGCCTCTTTTACCAAACCGATTTGACCTGCTTCATAAAGCTGCCCATTTAGACTCCTTCCAATTTGATCCATTACACAACCAACCTTCCCAACACCAACCGTCTTAGCGCTCCTACACTTCATATATTCTTTTATTATTTTTTTCCCCACCCTAGGTTGTATGGTTTTATATTCTTCCATTATTTATTCTTGAACAAAATTTTGATTTCACAAAGATTAATAAATAAAAAAATGTTTAGTATTCGATGTATTGCATGCTGGGATACTTTGCTAAAAGAACAAATTAATGTTACAGCTAAATGAATCTAAATAGAATTAAAAAAAAAAAAAAAAAAACATTCAAACCTGCCTGCAAAATGCAAGTCTCACCAGTAGTAATCTATAGGTTCTCTAGAAATCTGCTGCAAGTCGAAAACCAAAAGAATGGCTAGACCCCATCCACATCCCATGCTGACTCGCCACCTAACCCGATTTGGGCCTCTGGGCTCAGCAACTCCACAGCAATAGAACCTCTGGTTTTGCTCTTAACTTTCTTCTTTTTCTTTCCCACAATATGATGATCATCATCATCATCAACACTTTTTCCTTTTCTATTTTCATTGTTTTCTGGGGCATCAAAGTGCACCTTTTCTTTGTCATGTTTGAATTTCTTTGACTTTGTTATCCCTTCCTCCTCTGCGAGAGGTCTGTCCTTTAAGTCCCTTGATTTGCGTTTTGATTTCTTCTCTTGAATTGGATCCGCCACACTGGTATTCTCCTCATTCTCTTCTTTTGTTGGTTTATGTTCCTTTATTTTCTGGCCCTTTTTCTTGCCAATATCTGGAGCATCGACCAAAAGATTATCATCTGCATCAACCGCCACGTTCTTCATGGCTTTATCAATTGGTCTTGCGTTGAATATCTGCAAGCTCGGCACCAGCTTCTTTATCTGCATTAGTAGACAGTTTATTTCAGAAGTCGCAAAATGGTGAGTCTTAGGTTTAGGGGGAGGTGTAGGGGTCAAGCAGATTAGATGATGGTTAATTAAAGTGCTAGCAGACAGGTTAGGTTGATCCACAAACACCTTTTTTTATGAACTTAACAAATAAATAATGCAATAGATGTTATCACAAATCAATATAAATATAATATAACTTGTAATATTGTGATCTAGGAGTTTAACATCTTCATATGACTTTTGTATTTGCATTTTCTTTTAGGGTGAACAAAAGAAGTAATGGCCTCATTGAAATTGGCATGAGAGTGCCATGTGACACACGATGGTTTCAATAGAAGTAAAGGGGCAATGCCCGTGGCCTCATTGAAATTGTCACTAGACTATCACATTCTTTTCTATTACTTAAAGCAAATAAAGATTTGCCAATTGCATGCTTGTACACTTTAATCACCTCCATTACATTATTTTCATTCTTTATCAATCAAATTGATTAACATAAGTTATGAAACAGTTTACATGATCAACATTTCTCCCTCAAATTATTTTTTCCTCATACTTCAACCCAAAATTGTAGTTTGACTTGCAACGAAGAAATTATTATGATTATGATAATCAGTTTTAATTGAAAAACGTATGAAGGCTTAGTAATCACTTTAGCTATTTTGCCTAAATACATGATGTACTATACAAAGGTATCAAATAAAAACTTTAGTAAATTACACTTTTCATCCTTTAAGTATATGTGAAATTGCAAGTTTCATCCTTAAACTTCAATAATTACAGAAGTCATCCTTTATTTCAAAAGCTGTCACACATTATGTCCTTTCCATTAATAGACGTTAAAAAGTTCCGTTAGTTACTTGTAAAATGACTACTTTGCCCCTATTAAAAAACCAAATAAAAAGCAACTCTATTTTTAATCAAAAATATCATAAATTATAATAAACACACCGACTCTCAATCCTCTCTCTACCTTAGATCCCAGGTGATCCCCTCAGCCTTCACCCTGCCGCTAGACCACCCCCTCTTGCAAGCACGGCCACCTGCTGCCACACCACCACCAAACACCGCCTCAAGAAAAACCCATACCCCATTTCTTTCGACCTGGATCCACCTCTACAACTCTGACAATTTCTCTTCTCACCACGAGACCACCTCCCACCACAATTAAACACCGACTTCCTTTGGTGATACAAATTAAACCCCAATCCTATGGTGTTTTCCGGTGATAGAACTCAAACATTCACGACAACCGCGTCAAGTGCTCTTGTAAGAAGTCAAGCCACTAAGGGTAGATCATGGTTAAATTGACTATTATTATAAGCAATTATTATACCAATATTTATAATAACTAAACTTCAAACACACCTCTTTCGACACAACGGCACACACATTGAAGTTGCATGGGAAAAAGATTTATGAGAGTTGAATCTAGAAGCAAGCTGCGTAGAAGTAGAAGAGAGGCTGGGTTCGTTGGGTATCGTGATGGAGGTGGTGCCATGGATTTCTTCATATTGCTTCTGTGAACTCACGAAAGACAATGGGATATACTCGTTTTAACCCGTTTCAATTACCATTTGATTTTACGGGAATTCTTGGAGAAATTGGCGGAGAAGACGACTACTTAAAACAGACGCAAAGAGACCGAAATTGATGGTGGCTGATTCTCCGGTGGTCTTTGTCATCCGAACTGAAAAGTTGTACGGTCAAAGGGATAAAAGATGGGGCATAGGAGGTTGAAGAAGAAGAGTTGGGTTTGCATTGTTTTTATCTTTTTTTATATTCTTTACTTAATAAGGGCAAATTTGTCATTTAATATGAAATTAACCGGGACATTAAACGTCTGTTAGTGGAAAGGACGTAATATGTGACAACTTTTGAAATAAAGGATGATTTGTGTAATTATTGAAGTTTAAGGACGAAACATGCAATTTCATATATACTTAAAGGATGAAAAATGTAATTTACTTTATAAACTTCATGTGTCAAAATTGTCCTTTTAGAACCTCTAAGCAACCATAAGGTTATATAAGAACACTCAGTGTGAAAATACGTGTTACCTTTTTTGCTAGTACATCCTTCTCAGCAACAGGGTTCCCAACTAGATTCAGATTTTTCAGGTTTACCAAAGAAGAAAGTACCTGAAATTCCAGAATGAAACAATAAGCTCCAGAAGTAATATACAGTACCAACAAAGATTTAAAATCAAGAGCTTCCATGAATTGGCTTGCCTTAAGATCTGACCACCTCATAATCAAGTTGTTTCCCAAATCCAAATTTTGGATTTTTGTATTTCGAGTCAATTCACTTGGGAGAGTCTGACAAAATGATCGACCACGAAATCAGAATAGATGTATAATCAAGAACTGCAAGTGCTCTATTACTAATGAGTATAAGTATCTCACCATAAGTAAAAACGTTTAAAATCAGCATATATGCTACATTAAAAAGTGCGGAATGACACCTACAAGTGACAGGATAAGGTAACATGTCTAAACTGGTTCGGGTCAGAGTGGGTAGTTCTTAATAAGGATTAGGTCGGCCTGCCAACCATTTTTGTTCCTTTTCCCTTGAATTTTATAAACAGTTAATGTATTAGGGAGGTTATTCTACAAAGTGTATTTTTGCTACAAAGTGTGAGAAGACACAATGAGGCTAAAAAAATCACAAAAAAATTATATCTCACAATCTAAATCGAATTTCAAAAAAGTACTTTGGAGTCTCTGTTCCTCTCATCGTCCTCTTTCAGAAAAAATAAAAAAAATTCATTGTGTCTTTTTATAACACAATGACGTCATTGTGTCTTTCATAATGACACAATGACGTCATTGTGTCTTTCATAATGACACAATGACGTCATTGTGTCTTTCTCATTGTCTTTCATAATGACACAATGACGTCATTGTGTCTTTCATAATGACACAATAACGTTATTGTCTTTCATAATGACACAATGACGTCATTGTGTCTTTCATAAATGACACTATAAAAAGTTAATTTTTTTATTTTTTTATATTTTTCGTTTATTTTTTTCTTAGTGAGGACGGCTAGGGAACAAAAGCTCGGAATTACTTTTTTGAAATTCGATTTAGATTGTGAGATATAAATTTTTTTTGTGATTTTTTTTACTCATTGTGTCTTCTCACACTTTGTAGGAAAAATACACTTTGTATTTGAACCTCTTTCAATGTATTAAATATGATCAACTATATTATTAAATTATTTACTAATTCTTTGAATAAAGTGCTTTAAGAGGTTATAAGCATTTAGCTACATCAAGTCACTTTTAACACACTTGAACGGATTAATTTTTAACTAATCTTTCGCAAGTCCCTCCCTGACCCTTTGGAGATAAAGTTTAACCCGTTTCTAAGTAAATAGGTCAAATATTCCATCCCTATATAACAGCATAGTCATAACATACCCTGATCTCATTGTGAGCAAGCCTTAGTTCTCTTATCTCCGTACAGGACTTGATTGAAGAATTGATGCCTTGAATTTTGCAATTTGAAAGAGACAGCTAGAGTCAAAGCCAACACATTAATATGTCAGTGAAAATAAATGAACAATTAACAACTGATCCTGTGAAGATTTAAGTTGAAGTTGTTTTGTTAGAATTACTTACTTTTGTGATTGAATTAACCTTGTTCAGACTTTCACCAATTTTGTGAATTGGATTCTTTGAAAGAACTGCAGGGCACACAAACAGCGGTCAGGTGGACTTGCACTGGGATCATATTCTGGTAAATCAGAGATCTTATATGAAAGTACTAGCCTCGCATACTTCATGTCCTCATTAAGTCTATAAATAAGAGGTGGCAATTTCATCCCAGTTATTTATGAATGGTCCATTAGGGTTATGTTTTATCCCTTATTCCCTTCCAGATTAATGGGATAATTAAGAATAAGTTACAAGAACTAGCAACTGGTTAAATGGGTTGAATGTTGCCCAATGTGAATTTTAAGCAAAAAATCCCACGCCTTAATAATATAACTTTTGTAATCATATCTGACACACTAATATCAATAGAATTAAAAGTTTTGGACAAAAAAATATTCTGGGTCAACTCAACCCGTTTTAGCTGTGTATGCAATATGCATGAACCTATATCATGGTGTAGATGGCGTATGGCGTAAGCATGGCACTTAGGGAAAGGACATGGAATATGCTGTACTACAAGTCTACAATATTCACCATTTGCAAAGACAGTGAACATATTCACAGAAGTTGAAGCTATTTTAAAAAATATAGTAAGTGTATTAACCAATATAAACTACTTTTATTGTGACGTGACTATATAAGATAATAAGAAACTCGTTAGCTAGTAATTTAAGGCCAAAAACACATGCCAACCAAGTTAATAAACCATAATCAATGTGAGGAGAAGGATCACTACTCTTATACATGTATGGATGGTAATCCAATACGTATCTCATACCTAGGGTATTTAATTCTCTCATCTGATCAAGTCTGCAAATTGATGTGATCTCATTGTCTGCCCAAAAAGAGTGTTTCATTAGTCTCATAGAAATACATTGAGCCCCAAAAGCATATAAGAAGTTAAGGCACAAAGTAACATAGAAGTGTTACCATTCAAAATAAGTGCACGCAGCCTCACAAGACTGCTGACCTCATCTATTGATTGGATCATATTGTTTCCAGCATTAAGTACCTAGTTTACAAAATATAGCAAAGTCAAAACATGGCAATAATAAAACACAGTTCTTATTGATAACTCCGAGGCCTGAGCTAGTAGAATGCATTAATCAGATAAGAAAGACAATCAATATCAAGTTGACGTCTTGATGGAGGACAGTTATGTAACAAACTACCACTCACTTAAATCAACCGTCCATCTTATTGAGAAAGATAAGGGTACTGTTCTATTGCTTAATTTCTACTTTGACATAGAAAGAGAAAACTGTGTGCATTAGAAGGTTTAATCAATCAACTTCATAATTGGCATGGTGCAGATTAAGGGGCTGATAGCTGATTGTTTGTTTAAGATATTATTATATGATTATATAACTTGGTAGAATCTAAACTTCAGCAATTAATTTTCAAAATCATCAAGTGCTGAATGCACATATGTTTTCTCATTTCATCATAACTTGACAAACAGAAGATGGAAATAAATGCAACTCACCGTTAGACAAACACACCCTTCAATGCCTTTTAAGCTCCGAAGCTTGTTCTCTTTAACTGATAACCACTTTAAATTCACACATGGCTTCAACCCCTAGTTTATCAATCACAGAAAGCCAAATTATTTGATGTTCATCACCTTTATCAAAATAGAAAAGAAAAAGAAAAGAAACAAAACTTCTGCAGTCTAATTCTAACATCGAACATAACATCTTCCAAGTTTAAAGTAAATAATGAAACCAGATTTAGACTTGTTAAACACCAAACTAGTAACAACTAATTGGACTTTAGAAGACTACATTTTGCATTCTATTTTTCTTACCTAGAAAGTACAAATGTCCCCTCATTATGTTTGAGGTAATCAGCAATTACAACTACAAAAAGCAAAGTAACGCATCCTACTAACATAAGTAAGAGTTGGCTAAATGCAACCTCTAATAATTTTATTATTTTTAAATCTATACGCCCGCATATTCGTGATATGCCCTGCTATAATTCCATATAGGATCAGAGTCATTACAGCCACTTTTTATTTTCAGAAACAAAAAACAATTGATTTACATAAATGTAAATTAAGTCTGGTGATGTTTGAGCTGGTTTCATATGTGTAATGTCATAATTGAATAATACTATGTAAAGCAACCAATATCACTAACCTTAATTTATATTGATGTAAATCAATGATTCGTATTTTACACTAATGTAAATCAATAGTTATTTTGGTTTCCGTAAGTAAAATGCTTCTGTAAAGATCAGCCTATATATGCCCAATTCTAATATTTAAACGGCAGTAAACCACCTTTAAATCATTGGTAGGACACGTCAGCACAACCTATAATAGACTTGATATACATTCTCATGTTCGGCAACATAAAATCCAAATCAAATACAGGATTTCTAACTAGCCTTTCCACAAAATACGTAATCAAAATCAAGAGAAATGATCGTATATTACCTCAAGAGACGACAAATTGTTGAAGGTGAGGTCCAGTCTCTCCAACTTGTTGAATTCAGCAAGACACGAAACCTAAGGGGAAAAAAGTCGTAAGAAGAAAAGATTGAATGAAGGGAAAATTGAAGATGATGGTAGTTTAGATTGAAGTTTTTGTTACATCGGATAGAGCTCTGTGTGTGAAGGTAAGAGATGTGACGGCGTTAGGATCAGTGGTTTGCTTCTCTTGCAAAACCTGATCGGAGGTTAAAGCTTTCATTACGGTCCGGAAGGGCTTCTGAGCAAAACCCTATGTATGTAATAAACCCTACAGCAATGCTAACAGGAGTACAGGACATTAAAACGGAAAAGTAACCATGAATGGGCATGTTTGGGATTGCTTTTCTCTTATTTGATTTTTTTATAAGTTAAAAAGATTGTATGAAGTGACTTATTAACTTATTTTTTTACAACAATCATATTATCAAATATTATAAAATAATTTTTTAACTTTTTAAAAGTTAAAAAGTTAAAAGCTGATAAAATAAGCACTCCAAACACCCACTATATAACCAAATGACCAGTTTAATATTTACAGATACTGTTTGACTAACATGTAGTATCGGTCACGTATTCATACCTTTATCAAGATCATAGTGTTTTAACATGAGACTGTGAAGATAAATGGTACTTAGTTCAACTAATTTAATAAAAATTCAAGATATGTAAACGTAGAGACGTATTTGATTAAAGTTTTATTCAGAGCAAAAATATTTAGGGTTAAGCCAGGAAGTTTTCCCAATTGTGAGTTTTTTTAGAGGGTTAGATGTTCGGTCTTGACTGAAAAATGAATAGATAAACCCAATTATGATAACATCTATAATTAATTCATACCTTTATCAAGATCATAGTGTTTTAACATGAGACTGTGAAGATAAATGGTACTTAGTTCAACTAATTTAAAAAAAATTCAAGATATGTAAACGTAGAGACGTATTTGATTAAAGTTTTATTCAGAGCAAAAATATTTAGGGTTAAGCCAGAAAGTTTTCCCAATTGTAAGTTTTTTTAAAGGGTTAGATGTTCGGTATTGACTGAAAAATGAATAGATAAACCCAATTATGATAACATCTATAATTAAAAGAAGGATCATGCATTTATCATTTAAAAAAGTAACAATTTTAAGGTCCCAATGTATCTCCATAATATATCCGCCTAGATTAGAGTGTCATGCATAGCCAACTATTTATTTTTTATTTTTTTTAATTTCTTATATATTCATTGATATTGTTTTTTTTTATCACGATGCAGTATACGTGTATCTCCGCCAAACAATGCCAGGCGATACGAAATATTTTGGTAGTATCACCCATGGATATATTATCATGTGAAAGTATCTGATTAGCGAAAATATGTGTAAGATGAAAAGTTAAATGGTTCTTAAAGAAAAAGTTTGATAGGTCAAATAGTTATCTAGATAATTTTCCTTTAAAAAATTGATACTCTCTCCAAGTAAATGAGACGGCACTCGTCGTAAATTTGTTTATCGTCTACTTTTCTAGTTTGTCTTTCATCTAACAAATAAGTTTGATTTCTTACTTTTTTTTTCTTAATTCTTAAACTCATATTACTAGCTATTTAATATTTAATTTAATATATTTTTATTTAATCAACGTAATACACGCGTTTATTGTCTAGTTTTCAAATAAAAAGCTATTAAGACTTAAAAAACAACACATGTCTTCCTCTAAACTTGTAAATGACATAATTTTCAATTCAATTCACAATCTACATAGATGGCGATATATGTAATTACCGCAAAACATAAATATGTTACCAAGGCCATCACTAAATGGGTGCTCGTAAGGGCGCCTTTTGCTTATTTGTACATGCTCTTATGAAGTTTTGTTTCCGATGGTAGAGTTGGTAGAAAAACTAACCTTGGGACTTGAACCATGTTAGAACTTGACTTGAAATTGAAAACATAACCAGTTTGGAACAAATTGAAACTGTCGGTTTGAAGACGGTGAAGGCATCTAAAAAGAGACGTGTTTGGATAACGGTTGAAGGAAACAAACTGGAGAAATTGATTTTTGAACTGGCTTAAATCATTTAAAAATATGTCACTAGAAAATATTTATATTAGGCAAATGAAGTGTCATCTTTAAAGACGAGATTGCTAATATTTGTTCAAAGATGAATAAAATATAGTGTTAAATTGTCACCAATTCAATATGCAAAAAAAACCTAGTATTTCTCATATGTTTGCAAAATGAATTGATTGGATATGTTAGAATTGATAAGTATCATAAATTCAAGGTGCAAATCATATCCCTTTTGGGTTATGTAGAATGGCTGTTTAAATGAAAGCTTACTATTTTATCAATTCAGTGAAACTCAAGGTTGTGAGTTGTCCAGGGCTATTTATGTCAATTAAGAAAAACTCAAAGGCATGAGATGGCTTCCCTCTTATGCGGTCATGTATTTAAAAAGGTTCACATGGAGGTGCGCAAACGGGTTTTTTCCTGAACCGGTTCGGGTTCAAACTGAACTGAGTCAACCATTTTAGAACCGGGTTTGAGCAAGAACTCGGTCGGGTCCGGAATCGGTTTCATAAAACCCAACCCGGTTGGAACCGGTCCGGTTCGGTTCCAAACCGGGTCGGATTCAAAAACCGGTTCCAAAAAACCGATTTTTTAATTCCAATAAATATTATTTAAAGTATACGATTTAATTAAAAGTATATTAATTGAAACAACTACAAATATATTTTTATTAAGTGGCGTTTATTTGAAAAGTACATCAAAAATAAACTGACGATCATCCGTTTATACTTCTTGTTCGTGTATTTCTTCTTCAATTGATATTTCTTTTTCAAGGTTTGATTTATCTTGTCTTTGTTCACCCGCATCTAAGTAGTCTTTTAAACAAATACACATCTCTATCGTTGTTGGAGTTAGCCTTGTTCTTCTTATCGATAAAATCCTGCCGCTAATAGATATGCAGACTCCGAAGCTACCATGAAAACAGAACAACCCGACCCCGCATCGTAAGACCATCATGAAAAATATGAAGTGTTTCTTTTTGTTGTAAAGCACTATTAAACATTTTCCAAGTTGGATTCCATCTAGACGGGACATCCCAATTTGGTCCTAAACAAATGGAATTCGTATCGTGACATATTTTTCTATAATTAACATATCTTTTTCTAATGGTTTAAAAATGTCACGTAACATATTTTTGAAAGAAGTTTTGAAATCCTCAACTTCATGAACGGCAAGACCATCTTGCATAACTAAATTAATAATATGTGCAACACATCTTGAATAAAAAATACACCATCACAAACCGGTTTATATTTTAATTTTAATTTATCAACGACAGATGTGTTGTTCGAGGAGTTATCAAATGACATTGAGAAATTTTTGTTTCTAATTTATATGTTTTGATTACAAAATCTAAAATTTAAAATAGATTATCACCAGTATGCGGATATCCAAATAATTCAAACGTAATCGTACGTCTCATCATTTGCCACGAACTTAGATCTATCCAATGGGCGGTGACGCAAAGGTACGATTCCGGTAAACCGTGTGGGGCGGACCAAACATCGGTAGTTAAGTTCACATCAGTTTGTAAATTTTCAATCAAAACTTTTAAATCATTTTTTGCTTGTTTCCAAAGTTTTAAACAATCACGTCTAAGAGTGGTGAGACTTACGTGAGTGTAGCGCAGTTGAAGAGTTTCTTGAATCAATCTTGTTAACTGAGGGTTGTCGAAGTGGTCGAACGGTAATCCTTATTAAATTACAAACTTTGTCATTCTATCTCGAACCATGTCTACGTTGAAGTTCCATACACCACCATCGGTTCTGATTGATGTTTGGCATTGAGTCGGCGTACTTTTCAAAGCCTTGCATCATTTGGTCATATAATTTCTCAAAGTCGAGTTTGAATCCAACTTGAAAAACGAACCACAAGACTTGCATCGAGCTTTATTTTGACCATTCGACATTTCGCATAAGTCGTAGTTGTACCAAATCTCTTAGTTTCTCGTTGTTGATAGGACTCTTACAATGGTAGTGGCGCTTGAGAATCCACCGGTAGGAACGGATGCTTCAGAAGTCGTATTATACAACTCAAGAGAGTAAAAGAGAGTAGAAAGTAGAGCAAGTGAGAAAGCATTCTTGTGTTCTTAAGCATGTTTTTGAGCTTTTAAGTGTTGTGACTAAGTCATTACACCCACTACCCATTTATACCATCATATAAGGGCAAAATGATCAAAAAAAAACTTTTAAAAAACGGTCAAAAAACCCTTCAAACGGCTATATTACCGTTTTGAAATATATATTTTTTAACGGTCAAAACCAGTTCCAAACCGTTTTTTTGGACCGGTTCCTAAACCGGGTTGGGGTAAAACTAAACCGGGTTGGGGTAAAACCGGTTCCAAATCGGTTTGTGTGAAAATATCACAAACCGATCTCAAACTGCCAGTTTTTTCCCTAGCCCGGGTTGAACTCGGTTTGGTTCCGGGTTGGGTTTCCGGGTCGGGTCGAGGAACCGGTTTGGATGTGCACCTCTAGGTTCATATACCATCTTTCTTCACCACCTAAGCAACAAGTTCTACAACCCTAATTGTCTATTTGCTCCTCATCTTCATCACCTTCTCTGCTTGTTTATCACTTATGCACATTGATATAAGTTGATGCTTGTTGACTGAATTTTAAGAATGAGCTAATAATGTACTATTAGAAGAGATAGAAGACTTCAACACTACTAATTTTATATAAACAATGCCTAATTTAGATTCAATAATTTAAACTATAAATCACCGATACATAATTGATAATATAACATTTTGAAGTTTGTTAACAGTGTTTTACCATTTGAGATGCATAAAGTACAAGCTACTTGCTTTTTCCCGATTTATCTCACAAGTCACGGTTGTTTACATCCGTTGACTAATAAAAACTTGCTTACCCTCATTTCTCCTCTCTCCCTCTCTTTCTGTCATCTCTTTCATCCGATTTCATGTTTCATTCTCTGACTATGATTTTGTGTTGCGCACCAGCGCTGTCGTTCCATGAAACAACGACGTCGTTCAGATCAACAACCGGTGGCTGTGTTTGATTGTAGCGTTAATCGTGATCACTACGATCGAACTGATAGTTGATCATACTATTTCTCGCACTCACGAATGTTAAAGCCTCCTGATCTGAATCCCTAACTCAGTTAGCGTTTTTCTGTGGCTTTCTTATGCGCGAATGATTTATTTTTATTATCTAGGGTTTGGATTTTCTGTGATGGCAATTTTGGTCTCTGGGAGGGAATATGACGTGACTCGATTCTCTTGATTTGAAACACCAACTCCGTTAGTTCCAGGTGAATTTCTTATCTTTTTTTATGGTTGTTGTTCCCATGTAGACGATTTGTTGTTATAGTTAGGTTTTGGATTTTCTTTGATGACAATTTGAATCTTCGAGAGGAAATTCTGCTAAACTCACTCCTTATATATGTTCTTGAATTTATTGGATTGTTTTAAGGGTTTTCTTCGTTATACAACTTTTGATTTGAAGATGAAATAACAAAGAATTATTTAGGTTTTGTAAACATGGATAGAATTATTTAGGTTTTGTAAACATGGATTCTTAATTGATGATTATGGAACTTTGTACACAAAATTATAAGTTTATTCTCTTTACTGATTTGTAGCTAAGAGGTTGTGGGTTTAGTAGAAGATTGTTCTAGAAGATTGTTCGGGAAGAAATGCTAAATTAGATTTCATCATGATAGGGGTTCATCCGATGCAACAACACGTAAACGCAAGAGACAGGTTAGGGCTTTTTTAGTTAATGAATTTATTATTATTGTTTGTTTAAGTTGTAGTTACCTTTCTCTATCTATGAAATTCTCTGGCTGGATTTGTAATTAAAAGCTGAATTTTTATTTTTTTTACACATTGTCTTCTATTTTATATTCAAATTAGTTAGTTTCATTGTTCCGATGACTGGTATTCTTTTTCCTTGCACACGTCATAAGCCCAGGTTGCAATTCATCCGGTTAGGGTATGGAGGAACATGCAATGTGGTACTTAGATTCAATTTGTAGCTTGAGGTGTTTTCCATTAAATTACTAAATCTAGGATTGTTTGATTATATCCACTAGAATCCATAAGAAGGTGTTATTTCAATCCAAGCCAGACTATTGAGGAAATAAGATATTTTGGCTCCTTAATTGTATTTGAAAATAGAATTGATAATTGAATGGTTGATTTCTCTAAAACTTTTGATTTAACGATGGAGTCGAACAAAAAGCCATTTAAATGTAAATTTCATTTCTCTAATTCCATTATATGTGGTAATTTCTACATATGTTTCATATGCTTCTGGTAGTTTAATAAATGATGCTTATGCTTCCAGTATGTTTTTTTGTTTTGAATATTATGCTTAAAATTTATTTGCTAATAGATACTATATGAATGAAAAGGCATTCCTAATTCTCTCATCAAAGAGGTAAGTGATATAAATAGCAAGTTCTTCCATCTACCTTTTAAAAAGAAACTCAATATCAAGATATCTACTTAAACTGGATACACATTTTCCCTAATTGTATTACTTCACTTGATTATAGTTATAGAAAGTACATTTTACAATCATCCGCCAGTTTGAAGTGCAGGGGATACCAGCAAGTTGGTAAGAGTATAACTGAAGGCATACCTGATATGAGGCTATTGATGTAAACTTTATATTTTTGCCTTAAACTTCATATTTATAAGTGCTCATTTATGGCACAAACTATCTGAAATTCTATCTTAGGTGATCTCGTGCATACAACCATCTTTTAGTCTTATACATGAAGCATGAGGAACTTGTGTAATGAAAACAAAATGAGCGCAATCTTGTCAATTTTGCAACTCTGTGTACTTCATGATGCAAATTACATCAATTTAATGGTGCCCATAGATAGCAAAGACCTTGATTTACATGGATTACTCTTGACTTGATAAAAATGTAATTCATGGTTTTTTTAGTGTAAGCATGCTGTTGGATCATGATAAGGCTGGTGCAACCAAATTCACTTCATAGTCACTTTTGGTACTACATTAAAGGGCTTCCGAAGCCAAGCAAGTGATCTTCCGAGAGTCTGAGGAACAACAGCTGAAGATATCTACTGAAGGCAAAAGCTGAAAACTGCTGAAGACAACAGCTAAAGCCAACAGCTGAAGATATCTACTAAAGGCAAAAGCTGAAGTCAACTGCTGAAGACAACAGCTGAAGCCAACAGCTGAAGACAAAGTCTGAAAGCTTCCGAAGACAAAGTCTGATGAAAGAGCTGAAGACAAAGTCTGAAAGCTTCCGAAGACAAAGTCTGATGAAAGAGCTGAAGACAAAGTCTGAAAGCTTCCGAAGACAAAGTCTGATGAAAGAGCTGAAGACAAAGTCTGCTTCCGAAGACAAAGAAGACTCCAAGCTTCGGAAGAAGCAGTCCTCCGAAGTATAAGTGCCTTCGGAAGAAGTTATTCTTCCGAAGCACTTTATCCTTCGGAAGACAATGCTATGTCCAGCAGATAAAAGTATGGTCCCTGTCAGTCCGCATGCAGACCTCTGACACAGCATGGGTGACACAGCATGGGTTCTTCCTAAAAGACCATGCTGTTGACCATACTTTATTCTACTGCTCACCTTTTTATGATAGTACATGTTACCAACTTTAGTTGGTGACAAGGTAAGTCAGGGACATGTCCTGACTACCAACTCTCAGGCAAAATGTCTGAAAGACCTCACCTAGAGTCTTGTAGTATAGATGTAAGGTTAGAGGTGTCCAGCTGGAATCAAAGTATTCCCGGCTGTAGGTAGTATTATATATATCTTCTCCCTGTAACTCTTTATGTAAGCGATTTGAGTCCAAGTGTCTTGTAATCCTTTGAGTTGAGAAGCAATATATAAAAGTACCTTGAAAATTTACTTGCTGTGTTAAATTTTCTTACTGCTCGTTACTTGATATATTGTGATCAACTCTTCATAAGACTGCTTGCCGAGTGTTGATTCACAGTGCGTTGAGAGAAAAACCACCCGAAATCCGATCCTGCACATGCTTATATGACATACGACCACCATACGTAAACTTTGTTTCCTATCATCTTATAAGCATGCTTGGGTAGTCACCCATATGACATACGCCCACTAGATTAAGGACTACTCCATTTCACAGTCAAAAATCAAATCTGTTTCAATTTGAATCACTGTACTTATCTTTAATGACTGCAGGTAATGTCGAGGAAGTAATAAGACACGTGAGCGTTTTAAGAGGTATATGTTTCCTTCTTATGTTTTGATTCTTAAATTTTTTATTATTGCATCCATTTGCACATCACACGGAATTTAGGTTCATGTTCCTTAATGTTTTCGAACATACCCTTCCCATGTGCTTAAATTTATCAACGTTAAGAGGTTAATTTTTTTAGAGTATTCGTTACATATCGAGCTCGCTACGAAACGAGGGGCTAACTTGTGTTAAGGTAGATGATGAAATAGTATTGCTGTCAGGTTTTTTGTTTGTAAGACATTATTGTCAATTTTTTAGTTTCAAGAAAATTAAACCAAAGAAAATTGTTACCTTCGATTCAATTAGTAAAGTGTTTAATAATATTTAAAATGTATGATTAGTGTTATTATGTTAAACTGGTTATTCAAATTTGAAAATGTATCTTTAACTGTTATCGGATTGTATACTCTAACGGGGCTAGATTGAACTTCTATTTTATAACAAATGAATTTGTAGGTTGGACTTTGCTGTTAACAAATAGGATTGCAAGTCTCCATATTATTAATTTTTGAATGCACATGTTAGTGTATCGGTTCAGATTGTATGACTTGCAACACTGAGAAGAGTTAATTAGTTGTTGCATTATCAAGGTCCAAAATGAAGGGGATAGGGTGAAACTTTTATCCTGCTGCTTAAAGAGTTCCCAGAATTTATTTGAAGATAGGAGATTTGGATAAAGTGTTGGATGAGTTGAAGTAAGTGTGTTTTTTGTTGACCTAGTATAAATTTATTATTTATATTTGGAATTAATGTAAGCCTTTTTTCTCTTGAAACATGTAAAAAAAGTTATGTAAATAAGGTAATGACAATATTAGCGATCATGTTTTAATCCGCCGCAATGCGCGGGATAAATTACTAGTTACGGACACATTTATCCTCTTGGAATAAAAGCCCCACATTTATCATATAAATAGTTTTTCTACAGAATAATTCGGGGTACAACCTACCGTATATACGAGTATACGACCGTTGGTTGTATCGTCGTCTAGAGTGCAGTAGGTGAAAGTGAACTATAAGTCGTTGATCGTTAGTGTGTGTAACTGTGTGTGTAACTGTGTGTGTTTCAGAGAGCATCAAATGAGGCCTCAAATAACATTATTTGGTGATTCAATCACAGAACAATCCTTCAGATATGGTGGATGGGGTGCATCTCTTACTGATACCTACTCTCGCAAGGTTCAATCCTTTGATTTTAGGCATACATTCTTCAATTTGTTGATATTATTGCAGATCTCTAACTCTGAATTCTTAATATTTATGTGATTTAAAGGCAGATATAGTGGTTCGAGGGTATGGTGGATACACCACTCGATTGGCTTTGTTCTTGTTTTAAACAATGTAAATGTGACTAATGTCACTTTTAACTTTCACTTTCGTTGGCAAGTCAATTCCACTTTAATGGACTAGTAACTTCATCGGCCCTTATGAATAATTAGGTTTTCAATCTCAACACAACAAGATTGTTGTAAGTTCTTTTGAAATGATGGCAGATAAAAATTAAAAGGCAAATGGAGTTTTTTTTGTCGTGAATTGGATTTGATTTTGGCAATGACACTGAAAATTAAAACACCAGTCGAATGTGTAATCATTAGACTACTAAAATCCATTTTGCTAGACAATAATCATACTATAATAATTCTTTTAACGACAAATGTACGACAACCGCTTTGGGGGATATGTGCTATCTTAATCGGGCTCATCTATTCATTTCACAGCCGAGACCATACTTTAACTACCATAGAAGGAAACTCATTGCTAAAAAAATCTCCTAACTCTATGTGAACACATGACATCCTTATATTTACATACCATAAGTATCTCATCTTAACCAGTTAAATCCGGGTAATTGGTATCACACTATAATACTTAACTAGTAAGTGAGCTTGTCTCATTTTCTGTTTGAGTTAAGAAGTAGAAATGGTGAGTAGTATATAAAAGAAAGAAAGAAAGAGAAATGAGAAAGCAATGATGATGATAATAATATAATAATAATAAGATAGAAGAAAAACGAAGAGAGGGGTTCCCTCCACAATCACATCCATATCTGAACCAAATTCCCTCTTTCATCGTACCGTACCCCCTTCTCTCTCTTCCCGCTTTTTCCTTTCATTCTTCAATCTTCATTCACTCGTTCCTTCTGCAACCAACCAGATCTCTCTCACCTTCTTCTTCCCGCCTTATTCACACATTCAATCACTCTCTAACACTAAAACCCCCAAAATCAAACCACCAATTTCACTCCGATTGCATCCCTAATCACTTGTGCCTCTCCTTCGATTCAGTCAACGATCGACCCGGATCATGCAGCAGCAGCAGCAGCAGCAGCAGCAGCAGCAGCAACAGCAGCGCAATCACAGTCATTCCCATCTGAGACGTCAGCTTCCTTTCACCTCAATGAAGCCGCCGCCCTTCGGTGACTACCATCGCTTCTCCGGAACTGCTGCCGCGCATGTCGAATCGGAAGCCATACTCGTCAAATCGCATGTAAGTTGTTTCCTATGTCTGCTTGTTTTGTTTTTTGTTTCGTGATTTGTCATGTTGTTCATGGAGATCTGATCCGGGTTTAGTGTCTTTTGTAATTAACATTTGAGAAGGATGATCATGTTGTTGTTGAATTTTCATTTTTGAACACTAGTAATTTTCGGTATTTGCTTTGATTTGGAATTAGATGTGTGGTGGTTTTACTGCGGTTTGGATTTTGTAGCAGTTTTGAGTCTCATAGTGATCGACCCCATGCGTCATGACCACCAAAATGAATTGCTTACTTAGGATTAGACAGTTTACATGCAATTATGAGTAACTTATTAGCTATTCCAGTTCGGTTTATCTTGATGTGCTTCTAATCCCCGGCAAGATGCTCGTATTCAATTTGCTTTTGGAGAAAAGGTATTGAGCACCTCGCTTGGCAACAACTGGTTTGTATAAGTTGGTAGATATTTAGGAGGTCTGGACATGTATATAGCTTAATAAGTTGAGTTAAAGAACTGTTATTTCCCTTTGTTGAATTGTTGTGCTTTATTGTTCTTGGAGTGACAAACCTCAATGGAGAATCTTTAGTACATGATCAAAGTTTGTGGATTTACAAGACAAGAGAAGTCCAAGGGTAACGAATCAAGTTTCATTAAGAAGGATTTCTTTTTTCAATTTACATGCATGCACCTTTCAACAAGAGACTGACATCATAGATTTGTGATGAGGCTTATGTTAGGGAAAGCGAAGCTGTGAAGCAAAGGGGTTATAGCTCTAATAAAACTTTGAAATGAGAATCAACATTTGGAATGGTTAAGAGTAGATGTGGCAAAATAGGTGGGTTGGATTGGGTTAGTTGTCGGGTCGGGATGGGTTTAGGTCAAGATAGGTTTGCCGTTTGGGTCGGAATGGGTTATTTTAAAAAAAAGGTCAGTATGGGTTTGGGTCAGAAAGGGTTCGGGCTCGGGCTAGGACGAGTTTGGGTCAGAACGGGTTGGTTCTAAAATTTACCCTAAACTTAATAGTGATGGGAGCGAAAGTTGGATGAGTTGAAAACGCAGCTAAAATTAAACTTTAAGCGAGCATCTTCATAACATTTAGAATCATTTAGCAATTTAGCAGTAAAACCAAAACGAGCAATGAAAATAATCAAAAGAACACTAACACTTATACAAATATATTTATGATACAATTCACAGGTCATGAACATAAATCACATGAACTTAAAACAAGAGGGAGACAACCAAATGCAAGTTATCAAGAGGGAGACGTACGACGAGTGGATCTGATTTTTCTTTCATCTCATTGTGGGCTCAAGGCTATCAAGAATATTAGAAAATTACTGAATTGTTGAAACCAACTTATGAAAGTTAAAGATATAAACTGACCACGAAACCTATGACTGGTTTGCGCGGTTTCATAGTTTTAAACCGAACCGTGAATGACTCCAGTCTATGCAGCGACCACATCGGCAGACGAGAACACTACGACAAAGCTTGCAACAATGATTTTTTTTTATGTTTTTGATTATAGAAAACATGGGTCTAAAGTTCATATTGTGAAGTAGAGGTACACAGACCGGGTTTAGAATCCAAACCATATCGGGTTGAACCTGGTTCGGGTCGTGGTCAACAAATTCCAGACCGGTATGACTGGGGTCGTCCAACCCGGGTTCGTGTTATGTAATTATAAATAATATGATGGATTCATAGTGGGTTGAATCAGGTCGGGTCGTGAAAAACCTCAGGTTAGAAACTGGGTTGGTGAACGGATGAGGAACCGGTTTGAAAAGTCGGGTTATACCGGTTTAGAACCGGGTTGAACCCGAGTCGGTTTCAGGTCGCATCCTAAACCCGATTTATTGCGCACCTTTATTATGAAGTTTAATGTTTGAAAAAATAACAAAGTATTAGGCTATTAATAGTTGGACAACTTACAATCCATTTCAACCCTGTTAGCTTCAAACATATAACCCATCTTGACCCGTATTCTGAATTTCTTGTTATTGATTCAACCCATCCTGGCTTATTTTGAAAATTTCACATGCCCAAAATGACCCAGCATGTCATTAGAAACACCCATAAACAAATAAACAAACAAACATACCTAGTATATCCCACTCAAGAATTACAAACACCCATATGAACCCAAATTTAAGTTTATGGGTTGGGTTTGCCAGGCCTAGTTAGGAGTCTATTCATGATATTGTTATACTACTCAAGGAAGATTGCATAGCCACAGCCTTGTAATTTTGTGAATGGGAGAGAGAGAAAGGTGCAGTTATTCTGGCAGTGGGTACAATATAATTTTCTTATATGTTTTGAAGCCGACTTTGTGTTTCATCCACAGTTGCTTCTAGCTAAGAAGTTGAATGTAAATACGGGAAGAAGCCATTTGTTGAGTAGTTTTGTAGAATACTAGAATATCACAACTTAGAGACCCTGGTGTTTGAAGGCATGTGCTTGGTAGGGAGCAAAGATATCGACGAACATTTATCATAAAGCATAACAGGTTCTTGTATATGTGGATTTTTCTCATACTTGTGTAGGCATATAAACTGGCAACTCGTATTACTTGTATTGACTCAAATAGTGAAGCCAGTTAGCCAGTTATCATTTAGCCCATGTAGTTACAATGCTGCACTAATTCCCTCTGTGCTGGGTAATTTAGTAAATAGTAGTTGTTGCAAAATTGGGTTTTCCTTGATTCTGCTATCATCATTGCATGAGCAATTTCATACAAGAATCATTATACGAAATCTGGATTTTTTTTATGAGAGGTGAGATCGTAAGTTAAGCTATATGCCTATATCCTCTAGGAAAGAAATATTAACTGCATATCGAACCAACTAAGATCAGGCCAAGATGAAAAACGTTATAGTGAACAAAATGATAGGTAATGCCAACAGGAGTCATAGGATGTTAGTGTTTTTTGTATCTGAGAATCGAGATGTTTAATCTAGTAGCAATGACCAAAGTTCGTATTGTTGAGTTAATTTGGTCATTGTAGCCTCTCCAAGGAAATGACTTATTTCCTTACAATATTATAGCAGTAGAAGATACGGAATTATTCAGTATGAAAACTTTCATCTTGCTTATCATAAAATGTGTATTCCAGGGTAAAATATCATAACCATAACAAGGAAGCTTGTTGTCAATATAAGCTAATCTAGTCGCTTGTCTTCTGTGCTTAAATCATCAAGCTATATTATGAAAGATCTGTTTGAGTTGGAATCTGATATTGTCAGTTGCTAGCAATGCAAACACTTATCTTTCTGTTTTTTTATAATCATTTTGTAAAACTATTAGTTTCTCACCTTCTTTCTCTCTGCAATTGTTTGTATACTTGGCTATCTAGTGACGTAGATATCATAGTTTAGATATCTAAATGTTTCATTTGCTTATTCATCTTCTACATTGAGATGGTTGATTATTATGTGTTTACATCATCAATAGGAGAGGTTTTTCTCTCATAAAGATTTTTGTAAACTCAAATCAAGTTCATTTAATTTTTTTTGTTAGCCATTGAAGAGGAAGGGGGATGCAACAGCATTTGAAGGTGAATCTAATGATCAGAACCCCACTTCTGGAAACACTTTAGCTGTTAGCACTCCTCTACAGACACCCGTATCTGGGAAAGTGGCAAAAGCACAAAAAGTTTCAAGAATTGGAAAGTGTAATAGGGCTGGATCTCAAACTGCATCAAATGCAGGTGAGCATCATATACAAACTCTTCATTTAAACAAGTGACTGTTGTTTGAAACAGGAATTCTGAAACGATCTGTGTATTATGCAGATTCACCATCAGGGCATAATCTTACTCCTGTTGGACCCTGTCGTTATGATAGCTCTTTAGGTAAAGCATAACTGCTGCAACTGTGTTTTTATAACATATGCATGTATATAATATTATTTTTTGGGCAGAGCATATTTTCTTTCATATATGTATAAAAGTGTTAACCATGATTTGTAAATCAGGCCTTTTAACAAAGAAGTTTATCAACCTTATCAAGCATGCAGAAGATGGTATTCTTGATCTAAATAAAGCAGCAGAAACGCTAGAGGTAGTCACATCTCCATCTTGCCAAATACTTAGTTAATTCAGTTATCTGAACTGGTTGTATTGGTACAGGTACAAAAAAGGCGGATATATGATATAACAAATGTGTTGGAAGGAATTGGTCTCATTGAGAAAAAGCTGAAGAATAGGATTCAGTGGAAGTATGACATTTTTTTCTTGTATTTTAATACAATAATGTAGATTTATATTTATCATATAGTGTGTATTCTCAACCCTCCATGGTTTTGACAAGTTAATTGGTGAACTAGGGGACTTGATGGATCAACAGGGGAGGTTGATGAGAGTATCACTAGTTTACAGGTATGTCTTAGCAAATAATTCGTTTTGTTTTCATATTTATGATTTTGACTATATTTTATGCTAATCCATCGACTAGAAATATCCATGACAAATGTCTATCTTAAGGTAATTTAAACTCTTTCTAATAGTTAATATTTATTTTAATGACAGGCTGAAGTTGAAAATCTTTCAGTGGAGGAGCTGAAACTAGATGAGCAAACAAGGTTATTCAATTGATATCTATATAAAATAATCTTGCTGCCTGTTATGCAGTTTTTGAAATGCTAGTGCTTATACGTTGTTAAATCGCCACAGAGAAATAGAAGAGAGATTAAGGGGCTTGAATGAAGATGATAATAATCAAAAGTAAAGTTTCCTATATTTCACCTATCTATGATCTATGCATTTCTGTTCCTCTAAACTAAATGAAATTCAGAATAATTCATCTCAACACATCGTTGTCCTGATAGGCCAAAAGTAATTATGCAGATTATCTCAGATTAAAAGACTTCTTTCCATTTGTCTGTTTATATTAACACTAACCCACTCATGCATCAATTTTTTTAGGTGGCTTTTTGTCACCGAAGAAGATATTAAAAGCCTACCCTGCTTCCAGGTATGTTCTATTACTTCATCCAGGGTCCTATTAAAGTTGGCCAAATGACAGGGTTGGGCAATTGTTTAGAATGGGCTTGGCTCAAGGCAAGGGCATGTTGGCACTGGTAAAGTGGGGTTGACTTGATACAGTTTTTTTGTCTAGAATATATCTTTTTTAGATGGTTGGTTGGTTATATATGATTACAGAAACTGTGTCTATATCCGTTACTATTAAAGAGGTTACATGCTTAAGAATATAACCCATACCCCCTATATTTAGCAAATTTGTAGCTTACCAAATGACCTGTAAGAAATAGTATAACCCGAATTGATCCATGTTAATGGGTTGAAGTTGCCACCTCTAGACTCATAATAATTTTATTGGGTTCAGGGAGAAACATTGATTGCAATTAAAGCCCCCCATGGAACTACTCTGGAAGTTCCAGATCCAGATGAGGTAATTTGAGCGTGTTAAAGGAAATGATATGATTAACATTATAACACATGCTTAAAGTTAAACTTCAACTGTTCTCTACATTTTTCAGGCTGTTGACTATCCTCAAAGGAGATACAGAATAGTTCTAAGGAGCACAATGGGCCCTATAGATGTTTACCTTGTCAGGTAATTACCCTTTTCCCTTTTCTTTCACCTTTTTCTTTATGTTATTTTCCATTTTTATCAATCTTTTGTTTGTTTTAGTCAATTTGAAGAAAAACTTGAGGAGATTAATCGTGCCGAAGCACACTCAAGTGCTCCTTCTACATCAAAGATGATCGAGAATTTAAATACAGAAACAATGGGGTTATCTGAGATTGGGATGCAAATAACAGACACTACTAACACATATTCAGATGTAAATGCATCGGATGACTTTGTTAGTGGGATCATGAAGATAGTTCCAGATATTGATGTAAGTTTTTGACATTGTCATCACCCTTATTTTGTGAAACAGCATGCTTGTGTTGTTTTATGATACAAATCCTGGATCAGAAGTGCTACATGTGTATTCTCGAAGGGCTAAAAGGGGAATTACTAAAAGTGGCTAACAATTATCATGCTAGAAAGTCTATAAGTAGGAGGGAATATTTTCTTTGTAGGTGTGTTAGTTATGAATTAAAGGCTCCCGTAGTGTTTGTGTAAGGAGAAAGGGTATATCCCTGGATTGTAACCTTCCTTGAACCTTCTTCACCTTTTCTATTAGAAATCCTTCCTACTTTTACACTGATTACATTCACTTTTCTTCCTATTCTTACATTCATTTGGGGTTGATTGAATCCATTATCTATCACTGGTCCGAACTGCCGTTCATCTCTTCTTGTCTCGCCATGGAAACACGAACAACCGCTCGTATCGATGCTCAAGATGTGTTGATAAAGCAATTACAGAGTGATGTCTCTGAAATTAAAATCATGATGAAGTCCTTGGAGGAAGAACGAGTTGAATCCTCGGAATTCCGACAAGTGCTTCTCGGTTGGATGAAACAACAGGAGAAGCAAAAGGAGGACATCTCCTTCGATTCCGGTATGAAAACAGGAACGGGGTCGGGATCTGGAGTGGTATTCACGGGTTCGGAGAGAAAAACGGACCCGCCGGAAACATCCTCCACTGTTCCATGGGCGGTTAAGAAGGTGAAGCTTCCCGAATTCACGGGTTTCGACCCGCAAGGATGGATTCTGAAGGCGAAGCTGTATTTGACATCAACAACACTCCCGACGACCTTCGTCTTCGCCTGACTCAACTGAGCATGGTTGGTGTCGCCCAACATTGGTTCACTATACTCACTCAGGTACGTGATTCTCTTACGTGGTCGGAATTTCAATCGGAGTTACTCCAACGATTCAGTGGTTTAGAAATTCATAATCCTTATGAACAACTAGCCACTATCAAACAAGGGGATTCAATTCACGATTATATCGATGACTTTGAATATCTTCTTTCCCTTGTACCTTGTTTACCGGAGTCGCAGGCCTTGGGATACTTTATCGCCAGTTTAAAGGAGGATGTGAAGAAGTGGGTGCGACTACATCGCCCTCTGTCACGTTTGGATGCGATGTATCTTTCCAAGGATGTTGAGGAGATGCTCCGACCTCAATCCGGTAATGTTTCTTCATCGCGTTTCAGATATCTCCGATCTGGGCCCTTATCGGTGGACATTCCCGATAGGGCCTCTATTTTGGGCCGGTCTGAGCCCAAACCCACTTTAACGTTTAAATCAGGGGATCGGGTTGCTCCCAATCGCTTTGACACTAACCGCTATCAGTCCTCGGTCAAACCTCAGTACTCCTCAGCCCCTTCATCGGAATTAGGGCATTCAAGCCCCCGAGATAGGGGAATCCGATCATTATCTAGAACTGAATGGGAGGAGCGACGAAAAAAGGGTTTATGTTTTCGTTGCGGCCAACAATATGGCCCGACCCACAAATGCCCTGAAGGGAAACTTCGGATTTTGCTATTGGGAGATGATGAAACAGAAGAATTAAACGGGGAACACTTATTGTTAGAACATGAGGTGTCTTCGGAGGATGCAAAAACCCCGGACTCTCCCGGTGGTACATGTCTACTTTTGGAATTGGAGGGTGTTTTCTCAGAGTTAGGAAGTAGTAACACTCTTCGATTTGAGGGAACCTTGCAGAGTATTCCGGTTACCTTTTTGGTAGACAGTGGGGCAACACATAATTTCATCTCCCGAGATCTGGTCAACGCTTTGGGCATTCCGGTTTCCAGTTTCCCCGGAATTCGTATTAAATTGGGAGATGGACATTCAGTTGTTATCACGGAGCGTTGTCAAGACCTTACAATTCACATTGGCCCTTGTAGTTTTTGCTTGACAGCATTGGTCTTCGATACAGGAAGTTTGGATATGATTCTGGGCATGGAATGGTTAAAGTCATTGGGGGAGGTTATACATGATTGGCATCATTCTTGGATGAAATTTGTGCATCAGGGTCAATCCGTTCAATTACAGGGATGTAATAGGGGTCAATCGGCGACAGCAGCTCTACAACAATGGTTGTCGCTGGATGACATTAAATCTTCTCTACACCACAATCCTCAATCCAATGTTTTGTCCCCTGGCCAACAAAAAGACTTATGTACTCTCATAGCCCAATTTGCCCCTCTTTTTCAGCCCCCTACTGGTTTACCTCCCCATCGGTCTCATGACCACTGCATCGTTCTAACGACCTCTGAACCTATCTGTGTTAGACCATACCGATACCCTCATGTCCAAAAAACGGAAATCGAACACCAAGTTAAAGAGCTGTTGGAATTGGGAATGATTAGGCCTAGCAAAAGTGCTTATTCCAGCCCTGTGATTCTGGTACGCAAAAAAGATCATTCATGGCGAATGTGTGTCGATTATCGGGCTTTGAACAAAGCCACTGTTGCGGACAAATTCCCCATTCCCGTGGTAGATGAATTGCTAGACGAGCTACACGGTTCACAATTTTTTTCTAAACTTGACTTGAAATCTGGTTATAACCAGATTCGCATGTGACGACAGCATCGCCAAAACAGCTTTCAGAACACACGACGGTCATTATGAATATCTTGTCATGCCATTCGGCTTGACTAACGCACCGTCTACGTTTCAAGCGGTAATGAATGACGTTTTTCGACCCTTGCTACGCAAGACGGTTGTCATTTTTTTTGACGATATATTGATTTATAGTTCCACGTGGGAAGCACACTTAGCTGACCTACACGAGGTGTTTTCTATTCTCACCCAACATCAATTCAAAGTTAATAAAACCAAGTGTTCTTTCTGCCAGAAGTCAATTGATTATTTGGGACACATTATTGATGGACAGGGAGTGTCTATGGATCCCAAAAAATAGAATCTGTTTTGGATTGGCCCGTCCCTAAACACATTAAGGGTCTACGTGGTTTTTTGGGACTAACCGGGTATTATCGAAAGTTTGTGAAGAATTATGGGAGTATAGCTCGTCCGTTAACAGAATTGACAAAAAAGATGCCTTTGTTTGGAATCCAGACGCTCAACGGGCATTTGAACTTCTCAAACAAGCTATGGTGACAGCTCCTGTTCTTAGTCTTCCTGACTTTCAGCAGCCTTTTATGGTGGAGTGCGACGCGTCGGGAAAGGGCATTGGGGCTGTTCTTATGCAGAATCACAAGCCAATCGCGTATTTAAGTAAGGCCTTAAGTGACCGTAACTTGGCCAAGTCCGCGTATGAAAGGGAAATGATGGCATTAGTCTTGGCGGTGCAACATTGGAGATCCTATCTTTTAGGTACTCAATTCATTGTTTTCACAGATCAAAAAAAGTTAAATACCTGCTCCAACAGCGGGTAACCACTCCGGATCAACAAAATTGGGTGGCCAAATTATTGGGATACAATTTCGATATTCGCTATAAGCCGGGCCGGGAAAACCGTGTGGCAGACGCCTTGTCTCGGCGAGCGGATTCAGGAGAATGTAATCAGCTCCTGTCATCTCCAATATGGCTTCAAGGCGCCCAACTGTTAGAGGAAACATAAAACGATGCTGAGATTCAACAACTCCTTCATCAAGTTCAAACCACTCCTGCAAAGTATCCGGGATATTCGATCAAACAAGGCATTCTTCTCCACCACAGTCGTTTGGTAATCTCCCGTCATTCTAAATTCATTCCCATGTTATTAAATGAATTTCATACGACGGCTTCCGGTGGGCATTCGGGGTTTTATCGTACGTACCGACGCTTGGCTGCTACTCTCTATTGGTCGGGTATGACTTCGACAGTCAAAAAATTTGTTCGGGAATGTGATATATGCCAACGTTGCAAAGCAAGTACTACGGCTCCGAGTGGGTCAGCCTTTAGACATACCAGAGGCAATTTGGGAGAATGTATCGATGGATTTTATCGTAGGGCTGCCTACCTCGAAGGGTTTTAATGTTATTATGGTGGTGGTTGACCGTTTATCGAAGTATGCTCATTTTATCTTGTTAAAACACCCATATACAGCCAAGTCGGTGGCTGAATTGTTTATTAAAGAGGTCATTCGACACCACGGCGTCCCTAAATCTATTGTTAGCGATCGCGATCCCCTGTTTTTAAGCAAATTTTGGCAAGAGATCTTTCGCTCATTGGGTACCAAACTCCACATGAGTTCCGCGTACCACCCGGAATCGGATGGTCAATCTGAAGTGGTAAATCGTTGCTTAGAAGCTTATTTGCGTTGTTTCGCAGTGGACCAGCCCAAGATGTGGGCAAATTGGATACCTTGGGCGGAATTTTGGTATAACTCTACTTTTCATATGTCTACGGGTACAACCCCTTTTGAAGCTGTGTATGGCCGTCGGCCCCCTTCCATTGTGCAGTTTGTACCGGGGGAAATTCGAGTGGATGCCGTCGCTCGGGAATTAAAGGATAGGGACGAAGCATTAAAACACTTAAAACGTCATCTTATCAATGCTCAGGAGACTATGAAAAAACAGGCAGATCAAAAACGAAGAGATGTGCAATTTGTGATAGGTGAATGGGTGTATGTGAAGTTGAAGCCTTACAGGCAATTGTCAGTAGCCAGTCGTATCCATCAAAAGTTAGCTGCAAAATTTTTTGGTCCTTTTCAAATTGTGGACAAAATCGGTTCCGTTGCTTATAAACTCAAGTTACCTCCGACTTCGAAGATTCATCCGGTGTTTCATGTTTCGTTACTTAAAAAAGCGGTGGGGGGAACCATTGAGTCGGTGCTACCTCCGGAATTGGAATTGGCGGAGCAAGAAGTCCTCACACCAGCTGCCATTCTGGCGTCTCGAGTAATTCAAGAGGGTAGCAATTCTGTGGAACAATATTTAATACAGTGGCACGGGAAATCGGCGGAAGAAGCGACATGGGAAGATTCAGAATGGATTAAGGGCCAATTTTCAACTGTAAGTCTTGAGGACAAGACTTCTTTTGCAGGAGGGAGTAATGATACAAATCCTGGATCAGAAGTGCTACATGTGTATTCTCGAAGGGCTAAAAGGGGAATTACTAAAAGTGGCTAACAATTATCATGCTAGAAAGTCTATAAGTAGGAGGGAATATTTTCTTTGTAGGTGTGTTAGTTATGAATTAAAGGCTCCCGCAGTGTTTGTGTAAGGAGAGAGGGTATATCCCTGGATTGTAACCTTCCTTGAACCTTCTTCACCTTTTCTATTAGAAATCCTTCCTACTTTTACACTGATTACATTCACTTTTCTTCCTATTCTTACATTCATTTGGGGTTGATTGAATCCATTATCTATCATTTTAGAACACATATAGTTAACATCAGTTCATAACAGTTTGGTTTATATGAAATTTCTTGGCCAATCTGGTAAGTATGGTTTCGGAAACAACAAACCAAATCGGCTTGACCAGCCAACCTACAAAAACGGTTTGGTTTTGTGGGGTTGGGTCATTTCTTTGTTGTTTTTCTTCAAGATCATTATTTAGACTTTTAATTGATGAGTCGGTTCATGAATATTAGATATATACCTCATGAATATTAGATATATACCGTATATTCAAAACTTGTAGAAGCACTAATCAAATCCTTAAACCTGGTTTTCCAATCCATACCATGGGCTGAACTGTGTAAAATCCAAACTGGCTGAACCAGCCGATTTGTTTTACAGCTTTAACACTCTTTGAACACTTATGATTCGTACCAATACTTGCAAGACAAATTTTAGGTTACTAAGTGTCACGCTGGTCCTTGCAGAGTGATGCAGACTACTGGCTTTTATCAGATGCTGATGTTAGCATCACTGACATGTGGAGGACCGAATGTATCCTTATATTTATATCTTCTTGTTTCTTTCCACCAGACCATTCTTTTTGAATATAGGTGGGCAAAATGGGTGGTCCAATGGGTTGCATTAGAGTGGCATAACAGGTTGGGCTGGGTTGACGGATTGTCTAAAGTTTATTTCTTTTGAAGAAAATTAAACAGTGTCATGCATGATTACAAATTTACATTATTTCAATTACAACCTAAATGTTTAATGATAAAAAATACAATATGAGCGAAGTTCCACCAACCTAGCCCCTTTTCTGTAAGCTATTTTTTTTTGCTTGACCTGTTACTAAATGACTTGAAATTTATGCCGCTAGCTCTAAACATTGTTTGCCTGACCCTTGAGCCAATAGCGAGCATTGAATGGAATGATGCAAGCATGTTTCAAGATGAACACGTCATGCCTGGTGCGACCACCCCACAACACCAAACACCAGATCCAGATACCCTGCAAGTGCATCCTGACGCAAACCCTACAGGGACAGACTGTTTGGGATGACATAAAGGTAATACTATAAATGTTCATCACCACTTCAGAGAACCAAATGTAAAGTAGAAATATATATGATGGAACTTTCTGCTTAATAAAATTAGAATTTCATCGTTAGATGATATTTTGTAAATACTTGAGTTTCATAGCCTTCATCGAGTAGACGAGTAGGTTTTGTATCATATGATCATAACAGGTTGTCAAATCTGAATAATAGGTATGTCTAAATTCGTTTTTTTTGGATCGATTATCTGATTATCATGACAATCAGCTTTTACTTGTTGGATCTAGTGATTCTGATTTGGGTTCTGATTGTTAGAACATTGTACTGTAAATGACGTAATTTGTTACAAACTCTTTAGCATGGCTACTGTAGTTGATCAAGATAAAGGCCAAGCTGAAATTGGGTATATACATAAAGGACTAAATCTGTAACTTACTCTTAATGTATTAATTTTCCAAATAGCAAGACTTTGCCAAAGACAAATATTTGGTTATCTCGATATTACAACTTCAAACAACATGGCATATGTCAACACTATTGACACATCCCGGCATCCCTAAGCTGCGAGCAAATGTATTTATACATAGACTACAAACATACGCGAATGATTCTTGCACGACGATACAAACTAGTTATCTTTATCGACTTTTTTGCCTATCCAACTGGCAACAATCGGGGTGAGGGCTACTGTAGGCGGAAATCTTATGGGTGATGCAGCTTTATGTGCTGCATATGCCAATGCAAAAGTCCCCACTTTCTCTCCGGTTTCATTAGCTGAAATTCCCACCTACATGGCAATAGATGCATACAAATTGCATCAAACGGCAATCTACTAGGACCAATTAGCGGATGGTTGAACTGAACCAATCCAAAACATTATTATTGCATAGAATCATATAAATAGTTAAAATGGAAGAAGTTACAAGTTATATTGTAAGAAAGTAGATTGCATAGAATCATATGATTATGTATGTTAGATAGTACCTTGTGCAACAATGCCTGAACATCAACACCAGCAGTGATGAGAGCATAGCATAGAGAAAAGGAGATCAAGGAGAGAGTGATGGAGGTTGCTAGATAGGCTCCCCCGTATTTCGCCAACAGCTCTTTCGCCTGATCCCCTTTTGATTTCTTCACATCGCCATCTTTCTCATCCTCATCGTCCTTTGAGCTAAATATCTATAAATCGATAGCAATTTCAGTGTTAGGTTTGATAAAGTTCGTTGGGAATAACCGGAGGTGTCAGGAAGAAGAAGAAGAAGAAGAATACCTTCCAGAGGCCAACTTCAAGGCCGTACTTCCGAGTTATCTCATCCGGCGAAGAGGAAGAGGAAGAGGAAGAGGAAGTGGAAGAGGAAGTGGAAGAGGAAGGGGAAGAGGAAGAGGAAGAAGATGTTGGGGTCTGTCTCTGCTTAGTTTCTTCTTTGATTGCCCTAATAATGTGCAGGCTTCGGCTACTACTTGTTCTTGTTGGTGTAGTGATTAAAGAAGATGAAGTGGTGAATGGTGGGTTGATTGTGGTACAATTGAAGTGGTTGCTGGTGATGCGTGAAGAAGCTGCTGCTGCTGCTGCTGCTGCGCAAGGTATTGCTGCCATCGCCATGGCTACGGTATCCAAGGTTGCAGATTACTCCTACAAATATGATAGATATGTAACACTCCTCCCTCCCTTCCCCTCGTCACAACTTAAAATAGCCACACAAATAATAATCTCTCTCTCTTTTTCTTTTTCACAAAATAAAAACAAGAAGATTAATCTAATTAATAACATGATAATAATATAATAGGTTTAATAAAAACCTTTTAGGATGTATTGATGTAAAACATACATAGTATCTGTCCATGATTTCATTCAAATTGAGATGGGGTATTTAGTTTTTGTTTTTTAATGTGAAGGAATTGAGGTAATATTGATGATATCTGAACAAATCTTACAGTAATTTCATAAAGTTAAAGCTCAAGCTTGGTTTGATTCTAATGTTAATCTAAAGTTCATAGTCGTTTGTAAATTTTAAAATTGTTTGATAACACTGAATAGTTAATGTATATTTATTTTCATAAATTATCAATATAAAAAGTTCGAGCTAGTTTTAAAGATAATATATATTATTTCATATAATATCAAAATATTTAACTCAATTGTGCTGAGCCATTAAGAAATTTAATTGAATAAAAGGTAGTCTCTGTATCATTCAGTATGTTTTTGAAACTTACCTATTAAGGGGGTTTTAGAAACCAAGAGGTTTTTTAAGTAAAACAAAAACAATTCAATCTCTGACTAATTTAAAGGTAAATTTTAAAGTAATAATTAATAGGTTATTAAATAACCTCTTAATTATATCTATCTATTATAATAAAACAGTAACTTCGTATGATACGTGTCAGCATCACAATCTTCCTCATCAAAATTTTCCCGCCTCTCTCTTCTATTAAAAAATTACCTTAATTACTAATAATATTATTTAACATTTTTTAGATTAAAATAATTTTTATAAATTAAGAAAAAGATTTTTTTATTAATGTTATTTCTAGATAAATATTTTTCTAAAATATCAAACTTTTTTAAAAATACGATATATTATAAAATTAGTTTTTTTAAAAAGTAAGTTATTTAAAAACCAAAATAATTTAGTTTAGGAGTTATGATAATGAAATATTTTAAAAAATGATATTTTTATACGGTTTGTTTTAGAATAAAATGTTATTGAATGACTTTCTGATTTCGCCCGGATTACCTCCACTCCCTTGATTCGGAGTTTTTAAAAAAAATTAAAAACAAAGTTATAAAAATTCACTGTTTTATTACTTATAGTACTTACTCATACGTAATTTCAGTCATATCATATCTTGTAATATCATTTTATTTTCCATAAATTTATTATATTAATATTTTATTTATTTAACCCGTGTAATATACGGGTTTTCTAAAGCTAGTTATATATATGACTTAGAAAAAATATGACAAGCATTTAGTTACATATTTATATATTTAAACTCGACAGTTGTATGTTTCGATATATATTATGACATAAAAAGTATTATTTTAAATACCCTAAACCAAAGAGGGGTTCCATGTTTTCTTCTTTGACAAGGAGAGAAAATGATTGGGTGACATTCTACTCCGTGGCGGATATATGTACGCAAACATATTATAAGGGATACAAATTCGGAACACTTGAGGAAAGATTAAATTCTTTTCTACTTCAAAATGTAATGTATTCTCTTATTTTGGTTTATTCATAAATAAAATAAAATAATTCCAACCTAAACTGTATATTTTCATTATAATATAGAGATATCATTATTAATTTTATAATTTATTAAGTTATGCATTTAAGTTACGCATTAGATAAAAGGTAAAATCAGATCATTTTGTATCATGAAAGATGAAATAAATTAAATGAAGCTAGTAACATTTAATGGTCATCCTCATTAAATTAATAAGCTTATCCTCTCTAGCCGCTAGGGAAGCAGAGCCTTCCCTGACTACACCTGCTAGGCTTCCTAGATTGTTAGAACTCCTTGGACCATGTTTAAGCTTATCGGATTAGGCCGCTGGAAAGGCTGAGACTATAGACACATCTGGTCCTTCTTTCTCAACCTTCAACTTCTTCCGACCAAGAAAGAAACGTGAATTTGAGGCTTGAAAAAGTCAACATTGTCTTGACCCCTATCCAATTTTTGGGCCAATTCCCCTTCTGTACTACCAAAGAATGAGATTCTTGCGGAATCCGAGTTTGCTGCTCCTTGGTTATACCTGCTGCTAGTTCCTCTACTATTGAGTATAGAGAAAACAAACTTAGAGTCTTGATAGATGGATAATATTAATGTATGTTTTTTTCACATTAAAAAAGAAGACTTAATTACACGGGTGGTCCCTGTGGTTAGGCCCGATTTAACTTTTGGCCCTTAACTCTCTGAAATTACAAGGTTGGTCCAAAACTTTACGCAAACGTAACAACGATGGTCCCTGAAACAGATGAACGTTAATTATTGCTGTTAAGTGCGTGTGAAATGACAAAAATACACATTTTCATCTTTCTTCTTCTCCATCAACCACCACCCCTACCATCTTCAACCACTGTCACCACCAGTACCACCTTCAACCACCACCACCACCACCCTCAACCTTTAACCATGACCATCTTCAACCTTCAACCACCACCACCACCACCACCTTCAACCTTCAATCCCCCACCACCTTCAACCACCACCACCACCACCCTCAATGTTCAATCACCACCATCTTCCACCTTCAACCACCTTCAACCACCACCACCACCCCCACCCTCAACCTTCAACCACTACCATCTTCAACCTTCAACCACTACCATCTTCAACCTTCAACCACCATCATCACCACCTTCAACCTTCAACCCCCCCACCACCACTTTCAACCTTCAACCATCACCACCTTCAACCACCTCCAACGATGTCCACATCCATCATCGACCCACCACATCCGGCGACCTCCACCTTCGGCGACCGTACACCTCCGGCGACCCTCCACCTCCATCATCGGCATCAGATCTGATGGTTGTTAATACGATTCAGATCTGCTCAACTTTTGTCACCACCATCACCATCACCGCCATCACCATTGCCATCACCGCCATCATCATCGCCATAAACGTCAGCATCTCCGGAGATGGTGGGTTTTGTTGCAGCGGTAGGTCGCCAGAGTTGAAGGGCAGGTGGAATCAATTGGAGAAGACAATGATACAAGGGTATTTTAGTCATTTTTAAATATTAACTGAAAAACTTAACGGATATTCGTTTTAGGGACCATCGTTGTTACGTTTGTGCAAAGTTTTGGGCCAACCTTGTAATTTCAGAGAGTTAGGGACTAAAAGTGAAATCAGACCTAACCACAGGACCACCCATGTAATTAAGTCAAAAAAGAATTGAGCCCTCAAATGTTTTAACTACAAATTGTTATCATGGCCGCTGTCTACCCATCACCGTCAACACCACCACTACCCTTTATGCTGCAACCTGCCTTCGTTGCTAATCGTGATAAAAACAAATGTAGCAAAGTATACCCTCTAAACCGCAACTTGACTTGTTTTTTACAAGCTGCCGTCAATTTAATCTGAACCCGTCACACAACATAACTCATACGTTTTACCACTCATAAGTTAATTCTCTTTGTTACCTTTGATATCACCCACTTTCTCTCCTACAAAATATTAGAGAACACAACATGCACAATCAAAAGAAACCTTCAAATGGAGAAGAGAATACCTCCAAAGCCAGAAGTTGATTCAAACATAATAGGTAGTGTTTGCTATGCTAAATTCTGAAAGTAAACACAACCTGTTTTTCATAAAATAGAATTCAAATTGTACACATTACAAACTCTGTGTTTCAAATTTGTTCAAAATCAAACAAACATGCGCGTTTTTGTTTCTTTATTCTAGGTGGTTGCCTTGCCAGTAACTCTTTGAGCAATCCACCCGAGACCATCATAAAGACCATCACCTGTAAGTGCAGAACAAGGTTGAATGTGCCAATCATGGTTTTTGATACTATGAAGGGAAAGAGCGTCAGTTATTTCAGCAGCAGTCATTGCATCCTTAAGATCCTGTTTGTTTGCAAATACCAGAATTACTGCATTCTGCAGGTCCTCATTTGGAAGAAGCCTCATCAGTTCTTCCTTCATGATTGAGATCCTATCTCTGTCGGTGCTGTCTATAACCACTATCACTGCGTGGGTCCCACGGTAGTATGTCGCCCATGATGTCCTCAGCCTGTCTTGCCCACCAAGATCCCACACCTGTTACAAGGCACAATATTGTATTATGTTTCCTAGGAGGGTGGTTACAGTTTTAGGTAGTTTATAAATAGAAACCGGAATTAAACATGAACTAATTTGTCTTAATGTTAGCGGCCCTCATTGCCTGTCATCCAACTTTCAGTGCCACGTCATTATTTCATATAACTCTCTTTCATCACACCCCATCAAGAACTACCATCCATCAGGTACCACTTACTTTTCTAAGATTTCATATTGATATACATTACATAATAATCTATTTTTGATAATCAGTTTAGTTTTATTATATGTTTTCAATTAATATACAATCTATTAATTTGTTAAAAAATGAAAACAGTTCTTTAATTACATAAACATTAGCTTAAGGTATAGCATTAACTGCTAACATTACATTAATGGAACATTAAGTGCAGACTTGCAAACTAAAAATACAAAATAAGGTTGTTTAGTTGGTTATGAAATTGTATATAAGGTTGTTTATTTAATTAAAGTAATAAAAAAATATAATCGAAAGACTAGAATTGCCAAAGTTCTGTAGAAGTTTATATATTTCTGGCAAAAATTCATTAAAACAGAAAAATTAATGAACTCAAATAATTTCATATAAAGTTTTGAACTAACAAATAAAAAAATTATTAACAATATTCTGATTTTTTTAAGGTTTAAAAATATTTGAACTAAATTTCTTTTAGAAAAAAGGAGCAACCAGTGGTTCAGGAGAAAGTCCCCAACCAATCATGTAGATAATGGTCTCCACATCAGGCCTCCACAATGGTATCACTCCCACTACCCACCACCAGTCCAGGAGACAATGGACCCGTCTCCATCACCCAGCCTCATCTCCCATTGGAAATGTTCTAAATAAGACGAGCGAGTCATGTGTTCCATAAAGTTGTAGAGAGGAACAGGTAACCCAACTTACTTTGAATAATTAAGACAGTTTTGTCATGGACATAAACTGATGGGCACACCTCCCTGAGGATTTTGTTCTAGAATCTGGGATGTTAGGGGAACTTCAATTTAAGGTTTCTGATTTTCATCAGGCATGGTATTGAGTTTTGCTTTATAATTTATGCATATAAAAATTTCAAAACATTAGTTAACATGAGTTTTAACCAATAGATACCATGTTGGATTTCTTATAATTAAAAAAAAGATATATGAAAAGAGAAAAAATAGAACTTGAATGTTGGATATAAGGACAAACATAGAACGCCCTGAATGTATCTAGTATCTACTATTATACGTACAAGACCTAATTATTATATATCAAACACCATAAACAGGAAACCACGATAATATTCATGTGTAACCCTGCATGAATTTATCGGTACCACCAACACAAACAAATAAAAAGTTATAATGAGCATTTACCTATGCATCATAAACATTTATGTTGTTTTCCAACACATACTGTGTAACATATACCAAGTGAGCATTCAAGAGTTACACCCAAATTACAATTCCTCCAAGAGGACTGTATTGTATTTGTATCACAAGAAGATACACAAGTTCCGTCAATCAATCTATCTATATGATGTATGAACTAAAAGTTCCAGAAAACAAGCTGTGTTAAACTCCCATGTCCACAAAACAATAGTTTATTCAACCTTAAAGCTTGTTTACCATCTTATGTACCCCACATGCTTTAGTAAGCACACTAATCATCAATACATCATAATCATGGGCATGGTGTCTAATAATGACAAGATGATATAAGGTCCACAAATGCATTTGATGTTCCTTACGAGTCAATAGCTATTAAAATGAAACGTCATCTCTAATAGGTATCCAGTAAAGTTAGATGAAGATCCGAAAATGCATTGGTTGTTTTGTTGGGTCATCAGCCATTAAAATGAAACATCAACTCCAAAAGGTATCCAACAAAGTTAGACGAAGATATTACCCATTTATCTTCTAACCTAGGATGTATGCAGAAAGATAATCACCATAGCTAAAGTGGCAGCTAAAACTGTAACCAACATAAAAACCTACGAGAAGGCAAAATCAATTGAGCAATTTAAAGCTCGACTGCAGGTCAAAGTGATCAAACACCACAACGCTTATATTCTTACACACTTAAAATTTTACCTATGGTTTTGTCGTCAACAATATTCATATCTTAAGGAGTCGAGTATGATCATTTCACACTGTTGTGTGCCTCATCAGTTTAATGAATTTCAAACGTTCATCTTATCCCACATTACAATAACGCATTATCATAAACCAATTAAAGGAAAACAGCAGTTAGCATCAATAAAGATCCTGGAAACCCACTCTGTTCATTCATATGAGTCATAGATAGCTTCTATATATTAAAAGCCTACAATTAACACTCATCTTGCAATGCCCCATGCCATTAGAAGCAGGCTACCACTAATACCTTCCAAATCCACAAACCCATATCTTAGCTTTGGGGAAATCACACCACTCCTAACTCAATCCACAAAATCATGGTAATTTGCAGAAAACTTGTGTTCATGGGTTTCACATATCTACTTTCTTAAACATAAATCATTTGCAAAATTAAGATTGAAGGAGTCAAAATACCTCAAAACGAATGTTTTTATAAACAAGCTCCTCCACGTTGCTACCAACAGTAGGATGAGTAGTCACAACTTCACCCAGATGCAACTTATAAAGCGTCGTCGTTTTCCCAGCATTATCCAACCCAACAACGACGATCTTGTACTCCTTCGCAGGAAACATCATGAACCAAAACTTCGACATCAGAGCGCCCATATCCGTAACCCTAAGATCCTTAACAAAAAGATGAAAAATCAGATTACAAAACTTATAAATCTCAACAAAATCGTAACCATATAATAAGATCGTGTGGTTAAAATCTTCAAACCTCGGATCGATTAATTCTGTAAATGAATGTGCTTCAAAATAAGAGCCCTAGCTTTTTGAAGAAACAAGATGATTGATCGAACGATCTAACAGTAGAAAAGTACTTGAGATTTGAAAGTTTCAACCATTGAAGAGGAAGAAGATTCTATCAAGTTTTGTGATTGAATGATTTTGCTTTTCAATTTATTTTGGGTTATTAGAAAGGAGCAAATTGCGATTATTTTTTTTTGTTTAATAAACACTTTTATTTATTTTTAAAAGTTTAAAAAGTAAAATAGACAACTCTATAAATAATAATCAAGTTTGGAACGACGGAATCAATATAGGGTTTTTACATGTACAATCAAATTGCGATTAAAAACGGTTAGGAACAACTGAATAAAGGAGGATACAATGAAGAACAATAAAGAATTCTTTTAATGTCATAATTTGTTGCTCTTGTTAAAAATTGTAAAAATTTACAAAAGTTTTCAAAGTTACATGATCGAGAAATACAATACGATATATAATAATGGGGTTCTACATGTTTCTCTCTTTAAAAGTTACATACGGGATTTCACATTCCAGAAAACTCAATTTTGCTAATCCTAATCTTCTAAGATTAGTTATAAAGCATTACACAAAATAAAGAACATAAACATAGTTAAACTACTTTAGCACTAAGCTTGATCTTTAGTATACCTTAGTAGCAAAATTGAGTAGCAACAACAGCTAAGTCTTCAACAATAAACTTATACTTCGGTATCAGTTTAGCACATCCGTAGCAAACATTGTTTATTAGTTGTAGTTTTGTTCTTCAGCAGCACTTCATACTTGGTTTGTTTAATTGGTACCATTAGCTTTAAATAAATCATAATCACTTTTTAATGTTGATGCTACCAAAACTAAGTGATCAACCATTTCTTTTAAGCATTTATCGATGATCTTGTTTACCTTCCAAGTTTCACTACTATTGCGTGGATCCTTCAACTTCAAATTTACCAACCTATGAGTTTAAATCTTTTATGACTAGAAAGATAATCTTTTGAGTATCCAATACCAGTGTTTTGGAGACCGGGTCTGTAACACCCCCGCCCCAACGTGGAACAAGAGGTCACTTCAAATGTTAACAGAACATTATAAGTTCAAAATAATACTTGAATTACGAACGTCGAATTAAAACGTCAACTTATGAAGTCTAACACATTCACCAAAATAAATACTAAATAATAAATATAAAAAAACTTCAAGTCTTATGAAATAAAAGAAATAAATCTCCAAGCATATGTTCCAAACTCCTGCTAGCTCTCATCACACTGCCCCGATCAACCCTGAGTACCTGCCGCGAAAAACAAGAAAGCGGCTGAGCTACAAGCTCAGTGCGCGGATGTAGATCACAAAAGATAAAATAATATATATATCGAAGCATGATGTCAGAGAATTAGAAAATAAACCAGAATCTTTAGTTTAAAACATCTCCATCGAATACCACCCTTTACACCAGAATAAACAAAGAATAAAGGCTGAAGCAACGAAGGGTTAGGGTTATTGATACCGAGTAGCCTACAAACAAATATTCAAAAATGCACATCCATAGTGCCAACATGTCATATATCATATCATATATCATAATCACAATGGTACACTGATCGCGATTCCAATGCACCCCTAAATCGGAAGGTATGTATGGCACTACACAACTCAACCGCGAACTAATCATATCATCAAAATCCTAGGATGCATCCATACGCCTCCCAAAATAATCCAAAATCTCTTCCATGAGTAAAATCATATAAATAAACCGGAGACGCCGTGAACTAATCACACCGTCACGGGTAGTGTCAAGTCGTCGGTAGCCACAATGACAAGCCTATGGTACCTCCATAGGTAGTTGACTCGGTATCCCTATCTCCTGTCTACAAATCTAGGGTTCTATGGCCGCATGAGTGAACAATAATCCAACCACCATCAAATATATTCATCATGCGCAAAGATCCTAATTTGAATGAAATCAAGCAGTGGCACACAAACGATACGTTCACAAGCATATCATAAAAATATATTTTTCTCAATGGTGTTAGAAATAGCTCAATATCACACATCAGAGTAGCTCAAAGAAGGAATCAGATCATAATAGCGAGTCATAGATCAGTGGAGTGATTTCAAAAGTAGCATGATTTATAGTAAAGCACATAAAAATAACAAAGAACATCCGTACCTGAATCAGTGTCTAATACTCCTAACGTCTTAAAGTTTCACCGACGTGTTCAACGAACCTACAACGAGGAATTTGAACTCTAAATCAGAATTATTTCATATTAACCTTATTCGTCATCCTTTAAAATCCCAAGGCTTTAATACTAATTATTATTTAGTATTGTATATCTTAATATTATGATCGTTGTCGTTGGTCATTTAAATAAGGTAATATATTAAATTCATGGGTTAGTTGGATTTAAAACACAAGATACTAAACGACATCAACAGGTACAAATTCATGGATTTATTATTATTTATCTTAGGTATTTTTATAATTTAAGGAACATGCTCTCATATAAATTGGTTTATTGGGTTAGAAGTTTGTACAGGGGTTGTATAATTGTTCCTACATGTGGTTCACACAAACATTTTATACAGAGGTGATTTACCTTGACCTATTTATTAATATTTATCTAATAACCATAGATTTGATGAGGTTACTTTTAGCAAAACAATTTACTTAGTGCATTGAGGCATGAATGGACCCAACACTAATATGAAAGCAACTAAGAGGAGGGAAAGAACAGAATCTATCAACGGCATTATTTAAGTAGGAACTATTACCTTAAGGTTAACGAGGATGATTAGCATTATATTGTAGTTTAATATTTAAGGACCTACGGATCTTAACACATTTATTATGAATTCAGGAAGTGCTTAGAATTATTAAAAACCATAAAACATGATCTTTAATTAGTTGATATGGGTCATAAGAAAAATGGTGCAGGAGTTAGTGAAATTTAAATGGGTAAGACAAACCAAGAGCATAGCAACAGGAAACATTCCTGCACTTTTCTTTTCTAAATTTAATGACAATAATATCAATTCATATGCTTAATCAGTTCAATTTTTAATAACTTTGAGATAGTGGCTACCCAAGTGAGGCTTTAGTGTGGTGTTTGCAAAAAAAAAGAATGAATTTGGCTGGACCAACAAGTAGGAATTAAAAGAACAGTAGCAGTTTCATTGACCTTCACTCTAACAACGAAGTTGGGAGGAGTCAATTAACTAAAATAGTTGACCTCACGTGCCCCTTTATAGATCTTAATTTATGTGAAATACTTTATAAATTCTATTTTGATGTATCTTCTTTCTTAACCCGTTGCCATCTTTGATAGTTTAACATCAATTTATAAGCAATCAGAATGAGAATGTCACAAATTCTACCTCAGCGTTTGCAGTCAACGAGGGTCCTTGATCTGAAGGTTGGCTTGGTTTCAGGTACTTCAAAACAGTGGTTTCGTTGTGAAATTCGACAGGAAAATATACAGCCTGGAGTGAAGACGACATTTAGATCTGGACCGCTTCGAATCCGGGGTTAGTTTCTTCACAGCAGCGACGAATCAACGTCGTGTTTCCTTCCGGTGGTGAGTCAACGATGATTCTAGCAGGCTCGGTGAGGTCAATCGAGAGGTGAGGGGGGTGTTTGGAGGATTTTCGTGAGAACAATTGAGGGTCGAAGGTTCGTTTAAAACCACCATATTTGTATGGAGATGAGACTTGAGTTCCATTATCATCGGTGGTGTTTGTTGCTTGCAGATAAGGAAGAAGGAGGAAATTGGGGGTGTGGAGACTAGCACAAAAGAAAACTCACGGTTTCCACTCCTTTTCATTTAATGTATTATTACTATTTTAATTGAATTTATATTATTATTATTATTTAGATTTTGAGTCTTGTTCATTTAATTAATTATTTAATTTAGGTTATTTCATTTCTATCCCGTTAAATTAATTTCGCCCTCGAAATTCTAAGAACATGATCTAGCGATGAAACTCAAGGGTTTTATTCTAAACATCTAAGAGTCCAACTAAAATGGTTATGAAGCGCTAGTACTCTAACACACTATTTTAAATGTAATGACGGTTATTATAACACATACCCCAAAAAAATGATTTCGTCCCCGAAATCAACAAAATATAAAGCGTACCTTCACTTAAAAAGATGCGGGTACCGCTCCCGAATAGAGTCCTCAATTTCCCATGTTGCTTCTCTTTCCGAATGATTCTTCCACAAGACTTTCACAAACGGTATGGTTTTCTTTCGCATGATTCTTTCCTCACGCCCTAGGATTGCCTCTGCTTCTTCTTCACATGAAAGGTCTTCTTGAATCTAGTGAAACGGGTATTGCACAACATGAAGCGGGTGATAATTGTAACCTCGTAGTGTTGACACGTGAACACATTATGCACATGAGATAGTGCTGGAGGTAAAGCTATGCGGTACGCCACTTCTCCTACTTTTTCCAACACCTCAAAAGGACCGATGAATCTAGGATCAAGCTTTCCTTTAAGACCAAAGTGACGAACACCCTTCCATGAGGAGACTTTAATAAAAACATGTTCACCTGGTACAAATTCTACTTCCCTTCGATGTTGGTCAGCGTAGCTTTTCTGACGAGAGCGGGCCTCTTTCAATTTCTGCTTTGCTAGTTCCACCTTCTCATTAGTAATTCTGACCACTCAGGTCCTTCAATAACTTGCTCGCCTACCTCATTCCAACAAATCAGAGCTCGACATTTCCTCCCATATAACAACTCAAATGGTGCCATATCAATACTTGCATGCCAGCTATTATTGTATGCAAACTCCACCAAGCAAATATAATCATCCCAATTCCCATTCCATTCCAAGGCACAAGCCCTCAACATGTCTTCTAACGTTTGGATGGTCCTTTCAGACTGACCATCCGTCTGAGGGTGAAAGGCAGTGCTATACTTCAACTTTGTACCAAAGGCTCTCTGAAATCCCTTCTAAAACTGTGATGTGAATCGTGGGTCACGATCTGAAACAATTGACACGGGTGTGCCATGAAGTCTAACAATCTCTTTCTGAAATATTTCTGCCAATCGACTAGCAGAGAACTTCTCTTGAATAGGTAGAAAATGAACTGATTTTGTAAGTCGATCAACTACTACCCATACTGCATCATTCTTCCTCAACGTCTTAGGGAGTCCAGTAACTAGATCCATAGTGATATCGTCCCACTTCCAAACAGGAATTTCAAGTTGTTGTAAAAGACCACTGGCCCTTTGGTGTTCTATTTTTACCTGTTGACAAGTAAGACACTTTGCAACAAATTCAGCGATATCTTTCTTCATTCCTCCCCACCAGAAGTTTTTCTTAAAATCGTTATACATCTTCGTTGAACCCGGGTGAATAGAGAATTGGGAGCTATGAGCCTCTTTCATTAATGTTTCTCGAATATTAGGATCTGCTGGAACACACAATCTGTCACCTTGCCACACCACATCATCATCATCGAGTTGAAATTCTTGTTGCTTGCCTTCCGTTATATTTGTATAATAGCCCATAATTCACCATCTTCCTGTTGAGCTTCTTTAATACGTGTTATCAAGGTAGGTTCAACTCTTAAGTGAGCTATACTACCATCTGCTTCTTTGGTGTGAACCTCCACCTCAAGACGAGCCAAATCTGAAATAATTTCAGGTTGAGTAGTAAGACATGATAGACTACCCGAACTTTTTCAACTAAGAGCATCCGCAACCACGTTTGCTTTCCCAGAATGGTATTGAATCTTAGCATCATAGTCTTTTAGAAGCTCTAACCATCTTCTTTGTCTCATGTTGAGTTCTTTTTGCGTGAAAATATACTTTAGGCTCTTGTGATCGGTAAAGATATCACAAGTATCACCATACAAATAATGACGCCATATTTTAGAGCGAACACCACTGCTGCAAGTTCTAAATCATGTGTAGGGTAATTTACTTCATAAGGTTTAAGCTGTCGAGAAGCATACGCGATCACCTTCCCATGTTGCATAAGGACGCAACCTAAACCCATTTTGAAGCATCACTATAAATCTGAAATCCCCAGTTCCTTCTGGTACAGCAAGAATAGGAGCCGTTACCAATCGTTTCTTCAACTCCTCAAAGCACTTTTCACGTTCATCGTTCCATTCAAATTTAATACCTTTCCTTACCAATTGAGTTAAAGGTAATGCCAAAGATGAGAAACCTTCCACGAAACGCCTGTAATACCCGACCAAACCCAAGAAATTTCTTACTTCAAACTGTACTAGGTCTTGGCCAATTAGTGACAACTTCGACCTTAGCTGGGTCTACTTCAATTCATTTCGCCGACACCACATGACCAAGGAATGTGACTCGTTCCAACCAAAACTCACATTTAGAAAGTTTAGTGAATAACTTCTTTTCATGCAAGATTTCCAAGACAACTCGTAGATCCTCTTCATGTTGTTCTTTGGATTTAGAGTATACCAAAATATCATCTATGAAGACCACCACACATTTATCAAGGTAATTATGGAAAACACGATTCATTAAATCCATAAAGACTGCCGGAGCATTCGTTAACCCAAATGGCATAACGAGGAATTCGTAGTGGCCATATCAAGTGCGAAATGCAGTCTTAGGAATGTCTTCAGATCTCACACGCAACTGATGGTATCCGGACCGTAAGTCAATCTTTGAGAAATATTTTGCTCCATGGAGCTGGTCGAATAGGTCGTCGATTCGGGGCAAAGGATATTTGTTTCTGATGGTGGCACGGTTGAGCTCCCTATAGTCGATGCATAACCTCATGGATCCATCCTTCTTCTTCACGAATAATACTGGCGCACCCCATGGAGATACGCTTGGTCGAATAAATCCACGATCAATTAACTCTTGCAATTGCTCCTTTAGTTCTTGCAATTCTAACGGTGCCATTCGGTATGGTGCTTTAGAAATGGGTTCTGCACCCGGAACAAGTTCAATAGTAAATTCCACTTCTCTTTCGGGTGGTAAACCTGGAAGTTCTTCCGGAAAAACATCTGGAAAGTCTTTCACAATTGAAATTTCCCCAAATTTATGCTCTTCCTTTGAGGTATCCCGTATAGCTGCCAAATATCCCTCACACCCACTGCTGATTAATTTTCTAGCCTTCAACGCTGAAATCACTTTAACTAGCCCGTTAGGAGAAGATCCTTGATACACGCACTTTGGTTTTTCAGCATCTCCAAAAGTAACTCGTCTAGCTTGGCAATCAATGGTGGCTTGGTGTGAGATCAGCCAGTCCATTCCCAAAATAATATCGAAGTCGTGCATGGTCATAGGAAGTAGGTCGGCCATAAAAACATCATCTCCAATCGATATCGGCCATTCACAAAACACATCATTAATAGTTATTGAGTTCCCCATTGGTGTAGCAATAGACATAGGCGGGTGTAGTAAGGAAGGGGATAGGCAGATACGTCATGCAAAAGATAGAGAAATAATAGAATGCGTAGAGCCCGTATCAAATAACACAGACGCTTTAGTACCATTTAAAATAAGAGTTCCTGATACAGTACCTAAAACATGTAACAAGATAATTGAATGCGTAGGGCATGTAAGAAATAAAATAAAAATTCGATTGAAATCACTATATGTATATATATATATTACTATTTAAAGTAAGAGCTTCTTATACGCTACTTGGAGCCTCAGCCGCCTGATGAGCAGTCATAGCAAACACCCTACCTCCTGTTGTACGCTGACTATTGCCACCATTGTGCTGATTCGTATTACCCTTCATAGTGCAATCCTTAGCTTTATGACCTGTCTGACCGCAAGTGAAGCATGCTCCAGTCTCTCGATAACAAGGCCTGCCCGGATGATTACCTCCATATTTAGCACATGGTGTGATAGGAATTCTGTTTGGATTACCTCCTTCATTCCTTCCTTGATTCCCATAATTGTTGCCTCTATTCTGGTACGTTCTCTGACCCTGCCACTGACCGTGACCATTATTACCCCCATTACGATATGATCCTTGACCTTGCCATCCTCTTGATTGAGTGCCACGAGAACGATCGCCAAAACCACGTTGATTGCCAGAATGAAATTTTCCCCGACGATCTGAGTTTGCCCCATCTTCATCATCCCTGCCTCTTTTCCTGCTACCATCAGACCTTAAAGAGTTAAAGTCAACTCTTTCCAATTCTAGATTTCTAGTTGCATTCGCGACCTCTGCTACAGTGGAAAATTTATCATTAATGAGAGGTCGCCTGTACTCGAATAACAATCCCCACTTGAATCGCTCGGCCTGATCAGCTGCTGACCCTAGCACAGCTCCAGAAATTCCAGCTACTCGAATAAAACGAATCATGTAGGCAGTGATAGTCTCATTAGGCTTCTGTCGCATACTAAAATACTCCCGACGATATGCATCTCTTTCGGATTCAGGGAAATACTGCTCATAAAACACATCCAAAAAGTCACGCCATGCGAGAGCCTCCACATATCCCTCTCCTTGAGCATTTTTCAGAGCCTTCCACCACCTTTGAGCATCTCCTTCCATTTTATAAGCTGCTAAACGTACTTTCTGATTATCAGTAGTCTCCAGAACATCAAAGATTTTCTCCAGATGTGCAATCCAATTTTCTGCCTCTATAGGTGTTGGAGCATCACGAAAAGAGTCTGGTTTCTGCTTTTGGAATCTTTCAAGTGACACCGGAGTAAGAGCAGCATTAGCATTGGCACCACCATCCCCATCGCCATCAGCATTACCATTACCATTATTCTGAGCCGGATTATTCTGGAGGGCAGTAGCAACAGCTTGAGGGACACTTTGAGCAACAGCGTTTGCAACGGCCTGATTAAGTGCTGCTAGGAGAACTGGATCGATATTTCCCGATTTTCATTGTTGTTAGTCGTACGTCTGCCCCGGGTGCCCCTAGTCGAAGGTCGTGCCATCTAAATAAAGTGAATTTGGACAAGTAATAGAGAGTTAGAATCGAAAGAAATACGGGAGAGTACAAAATAAAAGATGAAGAATCCTATTGGATGTTCTACCCAATCCTATTTATGTCCTACCCAAACTCACAGATCAAGCCTATGCTTACTACAGAATCGAGCCTAAGATCTGATACCATTCTCTGTAACACCCCCGCCCCAACGTGGAACAAGAGGTCACTTCAAATGTTAACAGAACATTATAAGTCCAAAATAATACTTGAATTACGAACGTCGAATTAAAACGTCAACTTATGAAGTCTAACACATTCACCAAAATAAATACTAAATAATAAATATAAAAAAAACTTCAAGTCTTATGAAATAAAAGAAATAAATCTCCAAGCATATGTTCCAAACTCCTACTAGCTCTCATCACACTGCCCCGATCAACCCTGAGTACCTGCCGCGAAAAACAAGAAAGCGGCTGAGCTACAAGCTCAGTGCGAGGATGTAGATCACAAAAGATAAAATAATATATATCGAAGCATGATGTCAGAGAATTAGAAAATAAACCAGAATCTTTAGTTTAAAACATCTCCATTGAATACCACCCTTTACACCAGAATAAACAAAGAATAAAGGCTGAAGCAACGAAGGGTTAGGGTTATTGAAACCGAGTAGCCTACAAACAAATATTCAAAAATGCACATCCATAGTGCCAACATGTCATATATCATATCATATATCATAATCACAATGGTACACTGGTCGCGACTCCAATGCACCCCTAAATCGGAAGGTATGTATGGCACTACACAACTCAACCGCGAACTAATCATATCATCAAAATCCTAGGATGCATCCATACGCCTCCCAAAATAATCCAAAAGCTCTTCCATGAGTAAAATTTATATAAATAAACCGGAGACGCTGTGAACTAATCACACCGTCACGGGTAGTGTCAAGTCGTCGGTACCCACAACGACAAGCCTATGGTACCTCCATAGGTAGTTGACTCAGTATCCCTATCTCCTGTCTACAAATCTAGGGTTCTATGGCCGCATGAGTAAACAATAATCCAACCACCATCAAATATATTCATCATGCGCAAAGATTTTAATTTGAATGAAATCAAGCAGTGGCACACAAACGATACGTTCACAAGCATATCATAAAAATATATTTTTCTCAATGGTGTTAAAAATAGCTCAATATCACACATCAGAGTAGCTCAAAAGAAGGAAGCAGATCATAATAGCGAGTCATAGATCAGCGGAGTGATTTCAAAAGTAGCATGATTTATAGTAAAGCACATAAAAATAACAAAGAACATCCGTACCTGAATCAGTGTCTAATACTCCTAACGTCTTAAAGTTTCACCGACGTGTTCAACGAACCTACAACGAGGAATTTGAACTCTAAATTAGAATTATTTCATATTAACCTTATTCGTCATCCTTTAAAATCCCATGGCGTTAATACTAAATTTTATTTAGTATTGTATATCTTAATATTATAATCGTTGTCATTGGTCATTTAAATAAGGTAATATATTAAATTCATGGGTTAGTTGGATTTAAAACACAAGATACTAAATGACATCAACAGGTACAAATTCATGGATTTATTATTATTTATCTTAGGTATTTTTATAATTTAAGGAACATGCTCTCATATAAATTGGTTTATTGGGTTAGAAGTTTGTACAGGGGTTGTATAATTGTTCCTACATGTGGTTCACACAAACATTTTATACAGAGGTGATTTACCTTGACCTATTTATTAATATTTATCTAATAACCATAGATTTGATGAGGTTACTTTTAGCAAAACGATTTACTTAGTGCATTGAGGCATGAATGGACCCAACACTAATATGAAAGCAACTAAAAGGAGGGAAAGAACAGAATCTATCAACGACATTATTTTAAGTAGGAACTATTACCTTAAGGTTAACGAGGATGATTAGCATTATATTGTAGTTTAATATTTAAGGACCTACGGATCTTAACACATTTATTATGAATTCAGGAAGTGCTTAGAATTATTAAAAACCGTAAAACATGATCTTTAATTAGTTGATATGGATCACAAGAAAAATGGTGCAGGAGTTAGTGAAATTTAAATGGGTAAGACAAACCAAGAGCATAGCAACAGGAAACATTCCTGCACTTTTCTTTTCTAAATTTAATGACAATAATATCAATTCATGTGCTTAATCAGTTCAATTTTTAATAACTTTGAGATAGTGGCTACCCAAGTGAGGTTTTAGTGTGGTGTTTGTAAAAAAAAAAAGAAAGAATTTGGCTAGACCAACAAGTAGGAATTAAAAGAACAGTAGCAGTTTCATTGACCTTCACTCTAACAACGAAGTTAGGAGGAGTCAATTAACTAAAATAGTTGACCTCACGTGCCCCTTTATAGATCTTAATTTATGTGAAATACTTTATAAATTCTATTTTGATGTATCTTCTTTCTTAACCCGTTGCCATCTTTGATAGTTTAACATCAATTTATAAGCAATCAGAATGAGAATGTCACAAATTCTACCTCAGCGTTTGCAGTCAACGAGGGTCCTTGATCTGAAGGTTGGCCTGGTTTCAGGTACTTCAAAACAGTGGTTTCGTTGCGAAATTCGACAGGAAAATATACAGCCTCAAGTGAAGACGACGTTTAGATCTGGACCGCTTCGAATCCGGGGTTAGTTTCTTCACAGCAGCGACGAATCAACGTCGTGTTTCCTTGTGGTGGTGAGTCAACGATGATTCTAGCAGGCTCGGTGAGGTCAATCGAGAGGTAAGGGGGGTGTTTGGAGGATTTTCGTGAGAACAATTGAGGGTCGAAGGTTCGTTTAAAACCACCATATTTGTATGGAGATGAGACTTGAGTTCCATTATCATCGGTGGTGTTTGTTGCTTGCAGATAAGGAAGAAGGAGGAAATTGGGGGTGTGGAGACTAGCACAAAAGAAAACTCATGGTTTCCACTCCTTTTCATTTAATGTATTATTACTATTTTAATTGAATTTATATTATTATTATTATTATTTAGATTTTGAGTCTTGTTCATTTAATTAATTATTTAACTTGGGTTATTTCATTTCTATCCCGTTAAATTAATTTCGCCCTCGAAATTCTAAGAACATGATCTAGCGGTGAAACTCAAGGGTTTTATTCTAAACATCTAAGAGTCCAACTAAAATGGTTATGAAGCGCTAGTACTCTAACACACTATTTAAATGTAATGACGGTTATTATAGGGTCGGACCGGCCGGTCCGACCGGGGATCGGTCCGGTGGCCGGTCCGGTCTGATATGGATCGTTTTTAGTGGTCGAACCGGCCGGTTCGTCCCGAACCGCTGGTCGGACAGGGAAACCGGACATATTTTTTTATTTTAATGGGTAAAAACGGGGTGTTAAGCCATTAATTAGAATGTTGGATATACAAATATAACTATAAAATACATATATAAAACATATATAAATTACTTAGATTTAATTGCATATATAAATATAGTTAAATCCGGTCCAACCGGTCCGACCACCAAACCAGTAAAGCGTCCGATTTAAAATCCGATCCGATTCTGAAAACATTGTCCTAGCACTTTTTGATTTAGATTTGGTATGCGGTATGGATCTCTTTGTGCATTTGACTTTCATTATACAATTGGATCATTCAGTGCAAGTGGGGTCACGTGAGTTTTTAGACTGCTTTACGCTTGAATGCCTCTCTAGGTCTTTTTATCAATAACTAGGTTTTAACCCGCCGCGCGTTGCGGCGGCGTTTGCGGCGTGATAAAGTATAAACTACGACCAGCCGACTCGTTCCCCAACTAAATTTACGTCAAAACGTAGAGTAACTCGAATATTTACCATTGAATGACAACATGTTATATTCGGCTCAACTATTTTTAAAACAAATTTATATCGAAAGTATATCAACTCAAAAGATACATAAAAACACGTGTATTGACGTTGTATGCGATATGATAGAGTATATATTACAAAAATGCCCGCCTCGTTTATGAGTTAAATTACATCGAAACATATTTTATACGTCGAATAGAACATATTATATTTAACCCAACTCGTTTCCCAACTAAATTTGTGTCGAATTTTTTTATCGCGTCAATTGAAACATATTATATTTGACCCAATGTGTTATTATAATATATAATATATAATATATAATATTCAAAAAAAAGAAAAAGATTAGGTTTTGGCGCGGGCGTTGCCGCGTGTATACGAGTTTTAATGTAACCCTAAATCAAAATAAAAAAGAAGGTTCAAAACCACAAAATCAGTAAAATACGCAAAGTAAAACACAAAAAAACCCTAAATCCATAACACACCAGAATATGCAAAACCCAAAAACTAAATCAAAACCCAACACCATATGAAAATTAAAGCCGCAAGAAAACGACACAATCCAAAATAGAAAAAAGACGAAAATCAAAGCCCCGAAAAGAGCAAACAAAAGGAAAACCCAAGCCTTAATAGCGAGAATCGTCAGGGTATCGATAATGAAAGAAAAAAACAGGAACCCGAAGAAAAACAACGTCAACGAACCTTACAAATCAAAGATACGTTTCCATATAAAAAAAACCCACAAAAAACTCCACCCCAAAATCTCGAACCAACACCCAAAACAACCTATATTAAAACACAAAAAAAAAATTAAAACACACAAAAAAAAAAGAAAATTTCACACAAATAAAAAAAAAAAGAAAGAAAAAGCACCACGGACCAAAGTCTTTAAATAGAATAGTAATATATCGAAAAGTATAGCAACTCAAAACGTACATAAAAACACGTGTATTGACGTTGTATGCGATATGATAGAGTATATATTACAAAAATGCCCGACTCGTTGATGAGTTAAATTACATCGAAACATATTTTATATGTCGAATAGAACATATTATATTTAAGCCAACTCGTTTCCCAACTAAATTTGTGTCGAAATTTTTTATCGCGTCAATTGAAACATATTATATTTGACCCAATGTGTTATTATAATATATAATATATAATATATAATATTCAAAATAAGAAAAAGATTAGGTTTAGGCGCGCGCGTTGCCGCGTGTATGCGAGTTTTAATGTAACCCTAAATCAAAATCAAAATGAAGGTTCAAAGCCACAAAATCAGTAAAATACGCAAAGTAAAACACACAAAACCCTAAATCCATAACACACCAGAATATGCAGAACCCAAAAACTAAATCAAAGCCCAACACCATATGAAAATTAAAGCCCCGAAAAGAGCAAATGTTAGTCCAGGAGCACTTGAATCAATCAAACAACAATGAAGATTTGGATCAAACACATAAAATATGATGAACATAGATGAACACCAAGAACAACTCAAAATCCCTTGTTTGATTCAAAATGTGATTACAAAATAATCTGAAAGTGGAAACCCTAATCACTTAGCTCATTCAAGCTCTAAACCCTAATTGTCATACTTTACTATTTATAGTAAATGACAATTTACTAATTACACTTAGGACCCTAAACTATGACAATTAGAAATTACAATTAAAACCCAAAATGTCTAAAAACAAGATAAAATATATTTTGTTTACACAAAATATATTTATTAACAATAAACATCCTAGACAAATATATCTTCAACGTCTTGTCTCTAATCTTCGTCCCGAACGCGTCGTGTTGACTGGTACGTTGACTTTGACCTTTGACTTTGACTTTGTTGACTTTGACTGTGTTGATAATATTAGACTATCCTTCAGACCTAACAATATTCCCCCTTAGTCTACTATTATCAACGTCTTTCATCGTGATCAGCACCGATGAATCAACTGAACTTGACCTTCAATTTGGTAAGCTTCAGTCTCAATATTAAGGTCAACAATATTCCCCCTAGACTGATGCTTCCCAAATTTTGTTGCTGAAGATCTTTATCTCACAAGTTCCCCCTTTTTGCATGCTCCCCCTTGTTGTGTGCATCCTCTTGATTATAATGGAAACCCTTTCTTGAATCTCTGAGTGGTTCAGAAGATGTAGGAGGAGGGTTCCTAGCTCGGTATCTTCTGTAAATTTGAGGAACAGGTTCTCTGGTCTGGTTCATTGCTCATGTGATGATCGGCCATCTCTTGTAGCACAATCTGCAACATAAACATAAACACAAACACATTCTACACATTTCTCGTTAGATCATTTCAACAAAACAAATAAACTCGTGTTTATCTATTTATAAAAACAAGCGAACCCGTGTTCGTTTGTGTGTGCAATTTCCCGTGAAATGCATTAAAATACGAGATGATTTCAATAGCATAATATGGAAGACCTAAAAGAATTTTGAAATGAAAAATTTAATATAGTTTTTTTAATTTTATTTTATGTATATATATATATTTGTATTTTATATTATTATATTTTTATTATTTTTTATTTTTTTAATTACCAAGAACTGAATCGATCATGAGATCACATCCTCAAGATATACTTTAGCACAAAGATGAAATTAATCATCGACAAGCAATGAGATCATACTGATAACTGAATCTAATTACAGTCTTTGAATGATTTTGAAATTCTCAAACAGATCAATAACGATTGCTGATATGTTTGTCCACTTAAACCCATGCCCTATCTTTTTCAACAAGCAGCAGATGATTCGTTAAGGTTCGATTAAGCACTTTACAATGCTAGGAACCCACAATCATTTGGCAAAAACCCTCACCCAACCTCAGGATTTCTTGAATTTTATTACAATCTTTATGGAACAAGGCTTGTGCATTAGTGTGCAAGTGATTATCAACAGAATATTGTATTCTGTGATGAATTCATCGTTAGATGATTTGACACAACCTAGATCAAAATAGTAAGAGCTCCAGGTCTATACTCACGTATAACAAAGGAGATGACCATTTATCATGTGCCGATGAGAGCTCCAAGTCAGTACTATCGTACAGCAAAGGAGATCATCACTCCAGGTCAGTACTTCCGTACAGCAGAGGAGATTAGCACAAACATAAGACATATAAATACACCAAACATGGCAAAGAGATAGAGATATAGCTTATCATCATGGTGGGTGAAAAATCAATTCTCAATCCAATTTTTGTCGGGACTCAGTTTTCGTGCAGGCCAAAATGATTGCGTAAATCCAGACATCCTTAAGCATATATTTTAATTTAAATCATTATGTTGCTGTCGACTTTATTCTTCAGGCTGAGTCTACCAAGCATATCATTAAAGAATCTGTTTGTTTTTCTATTATTTGCAATTAAAATTAAGATGCGAATCAGATAACAGCATCAGTTACTATCATTTCTCATTTTAAAATGCAAGTCATGCAAGAACAAGCATTTCAAGAAGATATACAATCATTTCTCAATCATCTCGAATCAAGTTCTCAGTTCTCTTTTTATTTTTATTTACTATACTCTCCCCCTAAATTTTTATTTTAGCAAACCTATTTTTGTTTATTTTTTTGTTTTTTTTAATTTTTTTTAAAACTGTACAAAAATAGAAATTTACCAAAGAAGGTCTTCCAAACTACACTGATATCTAGATAAGGAATGAATTCTTAAGAAATGTGCAAAGATGGTGAAATGAGAACTGTGATTATGCGGATAAAAATCCAGATTGTGGATAAAATACCATGAACTTAACCTGTTTGTTCCGCCCCAAATTTGAATTAGGAACAATCACTGTCAGTAAACCGGATTACTAACAGTCCTCATTAATTGTTCCTGCACTCATAAACAGATTAGTTAGAAAGAGGAACCCAGGCCATCGTAGTCCTGGGAGTTCCTTTTTCATTAATATAAGTTACAAGCTTCTGCACACAACCATTTAAACAATTAGGGAGTGCTGTATCCTTCTTTTAATTTGCCAAATTTGTTTCACTTCAATTAACTTGGATTTGAATGAATTAAATTTGGAAATCATTTTCTGTTTAAGACCAGAAGGAAAAGAATTTGGTTTTGAACCTTTGGTCATTTTCATCTTTGAATCATGTGAAACCGGCTTCACATGAAAAGGTTTGGATGGAGGGTTTTTCATCCAACCATTCAAAGATGTGTGTTGTTTTCCTCTTGATGCAGAGAAGCAACCCGTGTTGCCTTTACCGTCTGGAACATTCCTCTGAACCTGAGGGCACTTCTTTAGCACGTGACCTTCTTTTCCACATCTAAAACAAGCCTTGAAAGGATTTTGGTTGTTTGTAGTCCCGTGTTCATCAGGAGAGGGTGGATCCTCCTTTGAGGTTGTTGCAGCTTGTTGACAACCTTGAATCTTCGTCTTTTGGATATCAGGAGAGTGAACCTTTTGAGGCTTTGTCGACTTGGATTTTAAACTGATCTGTGATTTGAAGTGTGATGTTTGAGGAGATGAAATCGGAGCATTCTCCCAAGAACCCTTTTTTATGACTAGTGACTTGGCACACTTTGAGGTAGATTTGTGACAAGCTTGATGGATAGCAGATGAAGATGGTGAGTGCTTCTGCTGAGTTTTAGAGGAACTGTTGATTTGTTTAGCAGTTGGGGATGAGATCCGGATAGGTCTTGATTCAGCTTTTGGAAGCTTTTGAGACTTGACATTTTCAGGAGATATCTTGACCTGTGACGAACCAACACGCTCCTCTGTGTTTGATTCATCATCGGATCTTATCTGGTCTCGAATACACAGATCTTTCTCCAACGGATCTTGATTGACACCTTCTTTTGTGTCGGCTTTGGTTATAGAATTTTGATTGCCTGACGATTCGACAACTGTTCCTTCTTTGACAAACCTGACAGGAACAAACGAAGGAATGTTACCTGTTTTGAATTTGTTGAAGAAGGTTGGAGAAGCAACTGATATTGATTTTGGAGTATCAGAGGTAGAATCATCATTAATCTTCTTATCAGGCCCCTGCCTGAGAAATCCCAAACCTACAGGAGAATCTTGCATATCTCTAACCTTTTTAAGATTAACGTTGCTCAAACCTGCATTTAAAGTATTAGTTTCTGCAGCTTCAGTTAAATCATTAGATGGATGAGGTTGAGGCATAGGAGAGTAACAATGGGTGCTAGAAGGAGGATAAACATATGGATTTTCACCACAACCCACTCCCGTTTTAATCCTAGCTCCCCTCTGTTTACACAGTAGCTCTTCCTGTTTCATTCCGGATATGGTCCATCTATCAAGCTTTGTTTTAAGCTTGCTTGTTTCAAATTCAGCCAAAGTGACTCTTTCGTTTAAAAGATTGATTTCAACATTTCTTTCAAGAAGAGTTCGTTTTAAATGATCATTTTCTTTTAAAGCTTCATTTAATTTTATGAAATACTTGGCTTCATTCTTTTTAAGTTCTGCGTTTATGGTGGTTAACTCCTTTTGGTTATCTAAAAGTAACCTATTAGCTTTATACACACCAAATAAACGAATTTTACAAGCAGAAGAACACATATCCTGAACTATCTCGTATGGAAGATCCAAGATGACTCTTTCAGCAGTAAGAGCCTTCTTACAATTGCAAACTCTGGTATTTTGCTTCCATTCCTCTTCCTTCTCAGTATCACAAACTTCAGCATTCAACTCAGCTCCATCTTTACCCATTGATGTCTGCTTAAGCTCCTCTTGTACCTCTTCAGTTCCAGGTTTCGGTAAACCGTCGGAACTGGTGCCAGAATCTGATCTCTCTTCTGGTTTCTCTTTGGAGTTTGAAGTGATCGTTGAAGTTGGATATGTCGCTTCATAATACTCACAACGTTTGATATCCAACTCAATTTGTTTCAGTTTGTTGACCACCTCCATCAGTTTGTAATCAGCAAAATTTCTATCTCGTTTAATCGACTTGCCATGTGAGCTCCATTCTGATGGGAGGGAGTCAAGCAATCTCTTAACTTGTTCATGATTTCCCAATTGAGCATCAAACTTCTTCAGATTGCTTGCCACCAACAGAAAACGATCAATAAAATCAGAAATCTTTTCATTCTTTAAAGCTGCAAAATTATCAAACCGACATTGTGCAGTTGTGAGATCATCAGATTCGAAGGATTTAAACAGTCCTGCAAAAGCCATTCTTTTAAAATTTTGTTTAGTTGTGAACAATTAAACGCCCCAAAAATATTTTTAAAATTTTGTTTAATTGTGAACAATTAAACACCCCAAAAATATTTTTCCCAAAAAATTTATAAAAATTCTCCCCCGGGAAAATATTTATTTATTTATTTATTATTATTTTTTTTAAATCGGTGAAAATTTCTTAATCGGTTTGAAATCAATTAATCCCAATTAGCCCGATTTTATTTGATTCAAACAATTGTTAGTCCAATTTGGTTGATTTTAATGAGCCCAATTTATTAAACCCAAACCTAGCCCAATAAAAACTAACCCAGTTACCAATTAAAACCCTAAATCACTTCTCAGATGTGATTCAAATACTAATAAGACAACTACTTCAGATCTGATCTTTGAAAAGTACTCTCAAACACAACCTCAAACTCCCTCAAACTCTTTCAAAGTCTCTGCCTCTCTCTCTCGGTATCCCTTCAATCTTTCTCTCTAAATCAACACACACACAAACTCTCCCTTTGAGTTTCTTCTTTCATCATCATCATCCAACATGTTCATCGAGAGCTTTAAGGTAACAATGGCTCCACACTAACAGCCGGTGTTATCGCGAATCGGGAAGGAAGGTAGGTCACGGTTGGTGGTGGTCGGCGTGGTGGTTCGGTGGCCACGAAGGGAGGGGGGTAAGGTTGGAGGGCGACGGGGGAAGGGTGTGAGGGAGGTGGTGGTGTGGTTGCCACAAACTCAAGTCTCTCGAACTCTTTCTCTCGAACCTCTCTCTTAATCTCACGAAGTCTCTCTCAAACACTCACAAATAACAGAGGCTGCTGTCGATTGGAGGTGATTTGCGGGTTCAATTGATGGGTTTGAAGGTTAATTTGGGTGTTCGGTCGATGTGGTGTTCGATTGGTGTGATTGCTGTCGAGGGTCGATGGTGATTTGGGGAGACACGAGTTCGAATTTGAATGATGATGTTGATTGGGGTCACGGTCAATGGTGTTGGTAGGTCGACCGGAGGTGGTCGCGGTTGGGTGGTGGACGCGGAGGCTGGTTGGCTGCGGTGGCTTCTGTGAGGTTAGGGTTGCGGTTGGGTGGTAGGTGGCGACCGCAAGTGGTGGTTTCGGTGACTGGGAGGCTGGTCGCGAGGTGGTGAGGGGTGGCAGTTGGGTTGCGACGGCTGGTGGGTGTCGACAGCAGGTGGGTGGCCGGTGGGGGTTTTTGGTTTTGATTTGGGTTTGGCTTAAGACATGGTAATTTCGCAGCCCCCCTGTTTTATAATTTCGCTGATTGTTATGATTTCGCAGGTGTAGATTCGCTGAAAATGTAGTTTCGCCGGAAAA
>CM044006.1:34231273-34366273 GCA_024085815.1 Flaveria linearis
AGGAGGCTGTAACTATGGGACATTTCAAAGGTGCAAGCCCCTACCTTTGATGGAAATGACACTGCTGCCTGCTGCTCACTGATGGGTGAGGGAGATGGAGGCTGTTCTTGAAATCAGCGAGTGCCAGGAGGACCAGAAGGTGAAGTTTGCCACCTATTCGTTTGTGGACTCGGCTTTATGCTGGTGGGATAACATTGCCCAAGCCGAGGGTAGTAGGGCGATTGGTAGGATGAGGTGGAGTGAGCTGAAGAAGTTGGTGATTGAGGAGTTCTGTCCTCTTCAGGAGTTGGATAAGGTAGAGAGGGAGTTCCTGCAGCCAGAGGCGGGAACCATGACACATCTAAAGTACACCACCAAGTACAACAAGATGGCATGGCTGATGTCGGATCAGGTGACGCCCCTGTCACGAAAGATCAAGAGATATATTTAGGACTTGCCGGCGGATGTCCGCATGCACATGATTGCCGCCCAACCGAGTACGTTCAGGTCGGTAGTTGATTTGGCTGGGAGGTTGTATGATGATAGGGAGGTGATGGTGGTCGAGGGGAAGAAGACAGGTGGTGATGACCGGAGCTGGAACCGGAAGCGGTTTGGACGGGGTGGGGCTCCGACAAACCATAAGAAGGCTAGGGTGGATGATCGACGAGTAGTTGTCGCAGGCTCAGGAATGAAGAGATGCAGGAAGTGTGGAAAGGAGCACGCTGGTGTGTGCAGGCTGGGGCTTAATGTCTGTTTCAAGTACGGGAAGCCCGGCCACATCTCTAGAGATTGCAGAGCAGCGAGGTGCTTCAACTGCAGTGAAATAGGCCACCTGAGCAGGGAGTGTAAGAAGCCGAGGGCATAGAGTTCCGGAGCGGGGAAGAAGATCGGAACAGAGGAGCAAAGGGCGAGCGCCAGAGCATTCACGATGACCAGAGAGGAGGCTAGGACGGACCCCGATGTTGTGTCAGGTACGTTTCTAGTAAATCAAACTCTTGCTTCTGTGTTATTTGATTCTGGTGCTAGTAGGAGTTTTATTTCTGCTGCTTTCTGTGCTAAATTGCCTGTTATTAGTAGACGTATTGATGAGCCCTTTGATGTAGAAACTGCTATTGGTAAGTCCACTAGAGTTACTGATATGATAGAGGACTGTGCCATAGAATTAGAGGGTCATAGGTTTGCTGCTAAGTTACATGTGATGCCCCTAGGTGGATTTGATGTAGTACTAGGGATGGATTGGTTAGTAACCTATGAAGCGAACATCGTGTGTCGTAAGAAGATGATTAGACTGACAGCGCCTGACGGGAGTTCGGTGACAATATAAGGTGATCGAATTACGACGATTCCAAAAGTGATTTCGATGGCGGTGGTGGGAAGTGCACGAGGCGTGGATGTAGTGCTTATTTGACCTACGTGAAGGATGTGGACACGTCAACACTACAATTGTCTGATGTTCCGGTGGTGTGTGACTTTCCCGATGTGTTTCCAGAGGACTTATCAGGTGTGCAACCGGATCGTGAAATTGAATTTCAAATTGAATTGATACCCGGTGCTCAACCTGTAGCTAAGACACCGTATCGGTTGGCTCCAACAGAGATGAAGGAATTGATGGAGCAACTGCAAGAGTTGCTCTATAAGGGGTTTATTAGACCCAGTATCTCTCATTGGGGTGCTCCGGTCTTATTTGTGAAGAAGAAGGACGGTAGTATGAGGATGTGTATTGACTACCATGAATTGAACAAGTTGACGGTGAAGAATCGATATCCATTACCGAGGATTGATGACTTGTTTGATCAGCTCCAGGGTGCCAGTTGGTTCTCGAGGATAGATCTTCGATCTGGCTACCATAAATTGAAGGTGAAGGAGTAGGACATTCCTAATACAGCTTTTCGTACGCGTTATGGACACTACGAGTTTCTCGTTATGTCTTTTGGTTTAACCAACGCGCCAGCTGCTTTTATGGATTTGACGAATCGAGTGTGTTGGCCTATGTTAGATAAATTAGTGATTGTATTTATCGATGATATCCTGATTTTATTCGAGAAGTGAGGAAGAACATGCCGGCCACATACGCGAGGTATTGAAGACACTTAGGAGGGAAAAGTTGTATGCCAAATTCTCCAAGTGTGCTTTTTGGTTGCGCGAAGTGCAATTCTTGGGTCACGCGGTAAATCCCGAGGGGATTATGGTAGACCCGGAAAAGGTGGAGGCGGTGATGCAATGGAAGTCTCCAAAGACGCCATCTGAGATTCGTAGTTTCTTGGGATTGGCGGGCTACTACAAGAGATTTATTCAAGACTTTTCCAAGATAGCCTCACCTTTGACAAAGTTGACTCGCAAAGATGTGAAGTTCGTGTGCGGTCGAGAACAGGAGGATGCTTTTGAGGAGTTGAAGGTGAGATTAACACAAGTTCCTGTCTTGATGTTGCCCGACGGTAGTGAAGACTTAGTGGTATATTCAGATGCTTCTTATTCCGGGCTAGGTTGCGTGTTGATGCAACGTGGAAGGGTAATAGCCTATGCATACCGACAGCTGAAAACCCATGAAGTCAACTACCCTACACACGATTTGGAGTTAGCAGTTGGAGTTTTTGCCTTGAAGATTTGGCGGCACTACTTATACAGGACGAAGTGCACAATCTTCACTGACCACAAAAGCTTTAAGTACTTCTTCGAGTAGAAAGATTTGAATATAAGGCGGAGGCGATGGTTGGAGCTCATAAAGGATTACGATTGTGAGATCCATTACCATCCAGGCAAGACCAACGTGGTGGCAGATGCCCTTAGCCGAAGGGAAAGACCCGAGCCGATTCGAGATGAAGGCTTATCAATTGATTATGACCTCTGATGTGATGACGCAGGTCAAGGAGTTTCAAGATGAGGCGTTGAAAGAAGATTATCTTAACTCTGAAAGAATGAGAGGTCTAGTCGCAGAGTTGGGTGAGAACACTCTCGGTGTTAGGACCCGATCTGGATAGATGTGGATTCCTCGTTACGAGGACTTACGTGGAAAGATCATGGACGAGGCTCACAAGACTCGATATTCCATTCATCCCGGTGCTACCAAGATGTATCATGACTTGAAGAAGGATTATTGGTGGCCGTGGTATGAAGCGCAACATAGTAGAATATGTGAGTAAGTGTCTTACTTGTTTACAAGTGAAGGCAGAACACCAGAAGCCGTACGGGAAAATCCAACCATTAGATATACTCGAGTGGAAGTGGGAGCATATCACCATGGACTTTATTACGAAGTTACCACGTACCCCGAAAGGGTATGATGCCATATGGGTGATAGTTGATCGTTTGACGAAGAGTGCTCACTTCCTACTGATCCGAGAGACGTATTCCTCTGAGAGACTCGTGGATCTATTTATCAAAGCGATTGTAGCTCATCATGGTGTACCAATGTCTATTGTATCTGATCATGACACTCGGTTTGCATCGAAGTTTTGGAAGAAATTTCACGATGCGATGGGAACGAGGCTACACATCAGCATGGCGGTCAGTCTGAGAGGACGATCCAGACACTTGAGGACATGCTTCAAGTGTGTGTGATCGATTTTGGAGGAAGTTGGGATGACCATCTGCCATTATCAGAATTCTCGTACAACAACAGTTATCATGCCAGTATTGGTATGCCACAATACGAGATGCTATATGGTAGGAGATGTAGGACACCCGTTTGTTGGGGTGATATTGGTCAAAAAGAGTTAGGAAGTATTGAGGTGATTGAGGCTATGAAGGAGAAGCTAGAAAAGATCAAAGCCTTTATGAAGGCAACCAAAGATAGGCAAAAGTCGTATGCCGATAAACGACGTAGACCGATTGAGTTCCAGGTGGGTGATAGGGTTATGTTAAAAGTCTCACCTTGGAAAGGTATCATTCGGTTTAGAAAGCGGGGTAAGTTAAGCCCGAGGTATATAGGACCTTTCCGAATCATTGCTCAAGTAGGAGAGGTGGCCTACAGGTTGGAACTACCAGATGAGTTAAATGGAATTCACCCGACATTCCACGTATCTCATCTGCGGAAGTGTTTAGCAGATGAGGATATGATTGTACCACTGGAAGATAACAAAGTGGATGAACGGCTCAATTATGTGGAGCAACCAGTGGCGATCATTGATTGTAAAGAGAAAAGGTTAAGGAATAAAGTGGTACCTCTTGTGCGTGTACAGTGGAAGCACAGGAAGGGATCCGAGTCTACGTGGGAGACTGAATGAGAGATGAGGCAGCATTACCCTCATCTGTTTGAGGAATAACTGGTTTCAAGGATGAAACCTATATAAGGGCGGTGGACTTGTAACACTCGGATATTTATAGACGAGCAAGAAGGAAAGAAAAACGTGAATAAAGAGGAGAAATGTAATTTAACCCAAGTAGAGGGGTTAAAAGTGTCAAAAGGACAAAGAGAATAAAAGTTGGTGAATACAGGTGGCATGACCGCCCATTTTGGTCTGCACACTTCATCCTCTTCGGTTTTAGAGAGATAGACAACAGAGAATTCGAGTTTTAGAGAGAGGAAGAAGAAGAATTCAAAGTTTAAGGTAAGATTATGTGTTTTAAGTTGTTTTTGGTCGATTTAGCCTTGGTTATATGCTAATATGTGTTATTGCATGTTCGGGTTGTGTGTTTTAGTAGGTTGTAGGTGTTAAAAACGTCTGATAAGTTCAAGGAAAGGGTTCAAATTCGAAAGCAACTAAGGTGAGTTCTAGAATCCCCTTTTTAACATGTTTTGAACAACTTTAGGGCTGGAAAATGCTCGTGGACATGTTTTATTAAAAATGAGTTTCTACCCGTATGTGTGTGCGAATGTGTATGTGGGTGGGTGTATGTTTTGGGTGTAAATGATGTTATGGTTATGATTAAGAATGTGTTTTGTTGCTTAGAATGTAAGGACTGAGCTTAGAACTTGTTAGATCTGGATTTGGGACTGAAAATGAGTTCATTAGTAAAAGTTAGTTGCTCAAACGTCTAAACAGTAACCCATGTGTCCAACGGTTTAATTTTCTAAGTATTCCCAACCGCCCTAAAGCCTAACCGCCTAAACAGTGCCCAACAGCCCAGATGTCCATGCGTCTAAGTTAGGTCCATGCACCTGACTAGTACCCAAACGTCTGGAATATTGCCCAGAATGACTAAGTGTTAGGCCCAAACGCCTAAATAGTGCCCATGCGCCTAAATAGGCCCATGCGTCTAAGTGAAAAATGATAGTGTAAGTCCAAACGTCTGCATAGTAGCAAAACGCCTGAACAGGGCATAAGCGCCCAAATAGTGCCCATGCGTCTAGACACTTAGAATACTTTCTGAAATTTCAGGAAAAAGCAGAAAGTCTAGGGTTTGACCAAATTTGACTTATGGGCAATGATTACCCATTTTAAGCATGATTATGGGATGTTTTAGGGTTACGGAATGTATGAATGATGTACGGTATGTATAATGTGTTATCTTTTAATAATGATTAAACGTATTTATATTATGTTATAAAATATGTTATATATTATGTTATTACTTTACGTAGTATGACAAATGAATGAAAGAACGTAAAGAATAACGTAACGAAATGAAAAATAACAAAGATGAAAAGTAAAATGTATCGAATGAAAGAATGGCTTGCAAGCAAATGAAAGGAGGTGCACGACCATGTTGTCGTTAGCTCAACTGTGATGCGGGTTAGCTACCCCAAAGGATGCACACAAGGTCAATCTATGCCCTAGGTGATTGGATCAGCTTCGGGCACAATGTTCGTGGTTTAATTACCACAGGTCCAACATCAGCTTCGTGCACAATGTTCAGGGTATTCCAATTGGTTGGATGAATGGGAGAGATGACTTGCCCTAGGTGACTGGATCAGCTTCGAGCACAATGTTCGTGGTTTAATTACCACAGGTCCAGCATCAGCTTCATGCACAATGTTCGGGGTATTGTTCATCGATCCATATGAATGTAAAAGAATGACGTAACGTATGAAAGAAAGAAAGAAGGTAAACGAGTACGAAAGTAAAAGAATGATAATAAGTACGTTACGAAAGAATGAGAATGAAAGTAAGAGAAAAATAACGAAAAGCATGAAATGAAAGCATGCTATGATTATGATGGTGGAAAATGAACGATAATACAAGTTAAAAGTACTATTCTCTATCTGTACGAATGATGCATGACCGCATATGAAAGTAAAGAAAGTTTATATCGAAAGTAAAGTGTTTTATTTATAAAACTAGAACTCACTCAGCAACACTGACTTTTATGTATTTTCCAGTTGGCAGGTAAAAGTTGCTGAGGATGGCACGGGGCAGCTACTTGGCATTTTTGGGATGGCATCCATTAGTATAATAATGACGTTTTTGTGATGTAATGCAATTATAATATTTTGTAACAGTTAACTGTATTGTATTACTTTGTAAAAGCTGTCATTAATATATATAAAATGGTTTTAATTAATTTCCGATGCGATGTTTTAAATAAATGTATGATTTATGTGCGATGAATGACCAACTGTGAGATGCCCAGGAACGGGGCCTTACAAGTTAACTGTTACAAAATATTATAATTTGCATTACATCACAAAAACATCATTATTATACAAATGGATGCCATCTCAAAAATCCCAAGTAGCTGCCCCATGCCATCCTCAGCAACAATCACCTGCCAACTGGAAAATACATAAAAGTCAGCGTTGCTGAGTGAGTTCTAGTTTTATAAATAAAATACTTCACTTATCATTCAAAACCGTTCTTTACTTTCATATGTGCTCATACATCATACGTACAAATAGATAATCTTATTATTATTTTCATCATCGTTCATTAACTTCGTTCATTCATCATCGTACGTCATTGTTATCATTCGTTATCTTCCTTACCATATTTTACGTACGTTCACTTTTATCTTTCTCACATTCTGGGCCAATGCCATGGGCTATACCCCACCGTCATGCATAAAGCGGGTACTGGGCCGAAGTTTGTAATTAGACTTCCATACATTGTGCCTGGTGGCCTGACCACAGTACCGGGGTAATTTCATTCGAACCAATGCCATGTGCTGTACCCCACCGTCATGCATAAAGCGGGTACTGAGCCGAAGTCTATAATTAGACTCCCATACATTGTGCCCGGTGGCCTAACCACAGTACCGGGGTAAGCGGTAAGATCCCATACGTATAGTCAATCACAAGGATTAGACCCTAGTATGCATCCTTCCGGGGTAGCTAACCCGCATACAGTTGAGCTAACACCCTTCATTGGGCGTGGACCTCCATACATTGCATGCAAGACTTTTCTTACATCCGTTCGTTCATTAATGCATGCATTAATTCTTTCTTTACGTTCCACTTATCATTATCATTAACTTCCGCTTACATAATACTTTTCATTCATTTCATATTCATAACATGTAAGTCACGAAATAATACATAATAGGAACATAAGGAAACACAACATAAACATACATAGCATCACATAACATCACATACATCATCACACATTATCATAAACATCATGCATCATCCATTCCCATACACATACACATACATAACAAGTCATCATAGAACATAACCGACCCTCCGGGGTACAGCGGGGGTTCGGGGGTGGCAGCCCCTGGCAGCGGGGTCCTAGGGGCAGCAACCCTAGTGGGGTCGAAGGGGCAACACCCTGGCTGGGGCCGTGCTGCCAGGTCAGCGTGGAAATTTTTATTTTAACACATTCGTATATCACATTTTGTTATAGAAAAAATCGATCTTCCTGTTAAAACCTCTTAAAAATATTTTAAGTTTTAGGCGCATGAGCACTATGCAGGCGCATGGGCACTATACCGACGCTTGGCCTTCTAGACGCATGGGAACACTTAGGCGCATGGGAAGGTCTGGGCGCATGGGCACTATTGGGGTGCATGGCCCAACACTTAACCATTCTGGGCAAACTCTAGGCGCATGAGCACTATGCAGGCGCATCGGCCTGACTTAGGCGTATGCGCACTTAGGCGGTTGAGCACTATTTAGGCGTTTGGGTTTCTGGGCGGTTGGGAACACTTAGGAAATTTGACAGTTGGGCGCATGGGCCACTGTAATTTGACAGTTGGGCGCATAGGCCACTGTTTAGGCGCATGGGCAACCAACTTACACCTATTCAACATAAATCAGTCCTAATCCAACATATATCATGATCTACACTTAACACTAACATTCAAAGCATCATATCATGAACATAACTACAAATTTAAACCCAAACTTGCACCACCCACATACATATTCATACATACACATACGGGTGAAAAACCCATTTTTGTAAAAACATCTTTACTTGTATTTCTAGCCCCAAAATCGTTTAAAACATGTTAAAAGGGGGTCCTAGAAACTCACATTAGCCAAAATTTCGGGTAGACTTCTTCAAACCCGTTTGCTATGATCTCAACAACCTAAAACCCACCAAAAACACACACACCGAGCACACAAACACATGTAAGCATACAACCGAGGCTAAGTCTAGCCAAGAATAACTTAACTACACGAATTCTTACCTTGAACTTGGCTTCTTCTTGTTCCTTTTAAAAAATCTGAGAGCTTTTGCTCTTTCTCTCTCTAGAACCAAATGAGAAGAAGTGTGCAGGGGATTATGGGCAGCCATATCCCTTTATGCACCAACTTTTTATTCTTTTTGTCCTTTTAACACTTTTAACCCTCTACTTGTGTTAAATTACACTTTCTTCTTTTTATTCGCGTTTGTTCTTTCTTTCTCGTTTATAAAATATCCAGGTGTTACAATATATATATATGTGTATATATATGTATACATATATACATATATGTATACATATATATATATATATGTATATATATATATTTATACATATATATACATATATATATATACACATATATATATACATACATACATACATATATATATATAGATATATATATATATAGATATATATATATACATATATGTATACATATATATACATATATATATGTATATACATATATATATATATATGTATATATAGATGTGTATACATATATATGTATATATATATATATATATATATATATATGTATACATATATATATATATACATATATGTATACACATCTATATATACAGATATATATATATATGTATATACATATATATGTATATATGTATATATATACATATATATGTATATATATATATCTATATATGTATATATATATATATGTATATATATATGTATATATATGTATATATATATATATATATATCTATATATATGTATATATATGTATATATGTATATATATATGTATATATATGTATATATATACATATATATATATATATATATATATATTATATATATATATATATATATATATATATATATATATATGCGACTGAGTCTAAATCACATGGAATTCATGCGACTGGAGGCCCAATCGCATGATGCTCGGACGATTGAAGGATCAAGCGCATGGAACTCATGCGACTGGAGGTCTAGTCGCATGGTGTTCATGCGACTGAAAGTCCAGTCGCCTGGACCTCGGGCGACTGAGCTGTAGCTATAAAGGAGGGGCAGCCCTCTTCTTCCTCACACTTACACATTCAGTCGGGAAGAAAGAGCATAGAGAGAGAGAGAACAGAGAAGAAGAGAAAGAAAGAGAGAAAGTGGTGATTCGGGTTCGAGATTGCCGAGTGACTAGTCCAAACGAAGCTCTTCATCTTCTCCTCGATTATGTGAGTTCTAGGACCCCTCATTACTTGTTTTCATACGATTTTGGGGATGGGACACATATAAACCCGTTTTGAAAAGTGTATGTTTGACCCACTTGAGTGAAATCTTGGGTAAAGTGTTTAAGGTACGTTTTAGGACTTGCACATGCTTGTATGATGTCCTAATATGAATCCATGAGGTTTAGGATGGTTAATTTGGGCTGGAAACGAGTTTAGAGGAGTTTGAAGGCCGTAGGTCGCGGCTGCTGTTCGTGATGAACTCCAGTCGCTGCCCAGTTAGGGCTAGGCGAATGAAGGGCCAGTCGCACGACTGAGGAATGACTGACGTTCACTCGTACGATTGGGGCTCAGTCGCACGACTGGGGCTCAGTCGCACGACAGGCCATGCTATTGAGGGATTCAGTCGCATAGGTCCATTCGCATAGTAGTTCAGTCGCACGACAAAGGGTTAGTCGCCTAGTAGCCCATCGTATAGTGTTCATTCGCATGATAGGAGGTCCGTTCGTACGATTGTATGCCCATTCGCATAGTTGTCCAATCGCAAGGTTCAGTCGCATGAAGGCCATGCGACTGGAGTATGTTCAATCGCCCAAATAGGGCTGACGTGAATGAGGAGAGATGCGTATGTAGGACGTATGCATGATAAGTATGATGTGGCCTTATATGATGGTAATGACTGATGAATTGTAAATATCTATGTTCCTTATGTCAATGCGTGTTTATCTTTTAGTGACTTTATGTGAATGAATGAATGAATGAAACGAATGTAATAAGAACGTAAAGTGAAAGATAATGAAAGAGGAACATGATGAATGAATGCATGCATTAATGAATGAACGAATGAAAGAGGAACATGATGAATGGATGCATGAATTAATGAATGAATGAATGAATGAAAGAAAGTCTTGCATGGTCTAATGGGCACGAGATGGATTTGACGGTTAAGAAGTCTTGGAAATGGTGCTTGGTTCTAGTAACTAGACCTATTACGAGCCTTGTGGTAGATTATGGACAGTGAGCCATAGTTGCCTTAAGAACAACGGGGCAGTGTCTTTGTGACCTGTCACGGGATAGTTGTTATAGCAGGAGTGGTGACGATCATTCACGGGGTTAATGTGACCCGGAAGAGGTGTTGTCGGTCTATGGACAGAGAGCCATAGGGGCATCAAGGTTGTCGGTCTATGGACAGAGAGCCATAGGGGCAACAAGGTTGTCGGTCTATGGACAGAGAGCCATAGGGGCAACCAGGTGTCGGTCTATGGACTGAGAGCCATAGGGCACCAGTATATTACAATATGCTTTATCGGCTCATGGGTTGGAACCATGAGGGCAGAGAAGAGAGGTGACCCTTAGAGATTTGCATGCTTGACGAATGAAAGTTAAAGAACGAATTAGGAAGATAATAATAATATTATCTACGTGTACGTATGTTGTGTGATCGCGTGTATGTAATTCTTGATGAGGACGGAACTCCTCGATCACCAACCTTTTAATTCGGACCACTTCATTTTCACAATGGCCCTGCTACCCTCGGCTTGGACTATATTGTCCCACCAGCATAAAGCCGAATCCGTAAAAGCGTGGGTAGCGAACTTCACTTTTTGGTCCTCTCGGCACTCACTGATATCAAGAACACCCTCCATTTCTCTCACCCATTGATGACCAGCAGCAACAGTACCATTACCGTCAAAATTAGGGGGCTTGCACCTTATAAACGCCCCATAGTTACAGCCTCGTGCTGGTTCATGCACCGGCTCCTCCTCCTCTTCCTCTTCTTCATCAGAAAGAACCGTTTCCGGTCCTGATTGCTCCTGTCTTCCTGAGGACCTGTTCCTCTCTTTTCTTTCACCTTCCCTGACAGCCTTAATCACTTCGGTCACCACAGACGGTAAGATCGTCTGCATGACCTGATGTACCTCTTCAACCACTGCCTCTTTTACCGAGGCTCTCAAATTGGCGCTCTCGTCTACTCCCTCCTGATGAGGGGTCTCGGTTTCCTCATGAACCTCTTTCTCTACCCTAGGTCTCCCTCTCGTGACATGCGGTTCAGCACCACGTCCGCCACCACCTCCACCCCGTGAGGCCTTAGAAGATCTACCGCCAGCCATTCTCTATCACACACTGAAAGATTCAAACACCAACATGGTCATTCAAGGGAATAGCTCAGTTTATGTCAAGTATAGCAAGTTCCTAATTACAGTGGCCAGTTGTGATTAGCCACTTACTTTACTCTTCGTACCCGAGCATTACCTGTCCTGACTACGTTAGTATCTAACTCTAACAGTAACACATACATCACATAACATGCGCACGTAATACTGGTTAACTTTAAGAAAATACCTGATGGCACGTAACTACTCAGATGGCATTCCTTCCCTTTCTGTCCCATTTTCAGTTTAAGTTTAGGTTTATTTTGAAAATTTACCCATTTCACTTAAACTTTGGCTCTGATACCAAGCGCCCAACCTGTTGCCAAAGCACCGTATTGATTGGCTCCGACGGAAATGAAAGAGTTGATGGAGCAGTTGCAAGAGTTGTTGGATAAGGGGTTTATTAGACCGAGTATCTCACCTTGGGGTGCTCCGGTCCTGTTTGTGAAGAAGAAAGATGGTAGCATGAGAATGTGTATAGATTACCGTGAGTTAAACAAGCTGACGGTAAAGAACAGATACCCCTTGCCGAGGATCGATGACTGTTTGATCAACTTCAGGGTGCCAGTTGGTTTTCAAGGATAGATCTTCGATCGGGCTACCATCAACTAAAAGTGAAAGAGCAGGATGTCCCTAAAACAGCTTTTCGCATGCGCTACAGTCACTACGAGTTCCTTGTCATGTCTTTTGGTTTGACCAATGCGCCAGCTGCTTTTATGGATCTGATGAACAGGGTGTGTCGGCTGATGTTGGATAAATCAGTGATTGTATTCATCGATGATATCTTGATTTATTCGAAGAGTGAGACTGAGCATGCCGGTCACATTCGTGAAGTTCTGGAGACGTTGAGAAGGGAGAAGTTGTATGCTAAATTCTCCAAGTGCGCATTCTGGTTACGTGAAGTTCAATTCTTGGGTCACGTGGTAAATCCGGAGGGGATTACGGTTGATCCAGTGAAGGTGGAAGCGGTGATGCAATGGAAGCCTCCAAAGACGCCATCTGAGATCCGAAGTTTCTTGGGTTTGGCGGGCTACTATAGAAGGTTTATTCAAGACTTCTCCAAAATTGCTTCTCCACTAACCAAGTTGACCCGGAAAGATGTGAAGTTTGTATGGGGTCAAGCCCATGAAAAGGCATTCGAGGAATTGAAGGCGAGATTGACCCAAGCTCCTGTTCTGTCATTACCCGATGGAAGCGAAGATCTGGTGGTTTATTCTGATGCTTCCTACTCGGGATTGGGTGCGTGTTAATGCAGAGGGGAAAGGTTATAGCCTATGCATCCCGACAGTTGAAGGTTCATGAGGTTAATACCCTACTCATGACTTGGAGCTAGCAGCCGTGGTCTTTGCATTGAAGATTTGGAGACACTATCTCTACGGGACGAAGTGCACCATCTTTATCGACCACAAGAGCTTGAAGTACTTCTTCGAGCAAAAAGATTTTAATATGAGGCAAAGGCGATGGTTAGAACTTATAAAGGATTATGATTATGAAATCCACTACCATCGGGCAAAGCCAACGTGGTGTCGGACGGCCTTAGCCGAAAAGAGAGGCCCGAGCCGATTCGGGTGAAGGCGTACCAGCTGATCATGACCTCTGACATGATGAAGCAAGTCAAAGAGTTCCAAGATGAGGCACTAAAAGAAGATCATCTTAACTCTGAAAGAATGAGAGGTCTGGTCGCGGAGTTGGGTGAAAACACAATTGGTGTTAGAACCCGGTTTGGGCGTATGTGGATTCCTCGTTTTGGGGATATACGGGTAAAGATCATGGATGAAGCCCACAAGACTCGGTACTCCATTCATCCCGGTTCTACCAAGATGTACCAAGACATGAAGAAAGATTATTGGTAACCGGGTATGAAACGCGATGTGGTGGAGTATGTGAGTAAATGCCTTACTTGTTTGCAAGTGAAGGCCGAGCACCAGAAGCCGTATGGAAAGATTCAACCCTTGGATATACCGGAATGGAAGTGGGAGCACATCACCATGGATTTCATCACGAAGCTGCCGCGTACCCCGAAAGGGTATGATACTATATGGGTGCTTGTGGATCGTCTGACGAAGAGTGCTCACTTCCTACCGATGCGCGAGACATATTCATCGAGAGGTTGGCCGACCTTTTCATCAAAGAGATTGTGACTCATCATGGTGTACCGGTGTCGATTGTGTCAGATCGCGACACCCGGTTTACATCCAAATTCTGGAAGAAATTCCATGATGCTATGGGGACGAGATTACATATTAGCACTGCCTATCATCCTCAAACTAATGGTCAGTCGGAAAGGACCATTCAGACCTTAGAGGACATGCTCCGGGCATGTGTCATTGACTTCGGGGGAAGTTGGGATGACCACTTGCCGTTAGCTGAATTCTCATACAATAACAGCTATCATGCCAGTATTGGCATGCCACCCTATGAGATGCTATACGGCAGGAGATGCATGACACCCGTTTGTTGGGGTGATATTGGTCAAAAGGAATTGGGGAGCGTCGAAGTGATCAAGGCTACGACTGAAAAGCTTGAAAGGATCAAGGCCTACATGAAGGCAGCCAAAGACAGACAGAAGTCGTATGCTGACAAGCGACGCAGGCCGATTGAGTTCCAGGTGGGAGATCGGGTTATGTTGAAGGTCTCACCTTGGAAGGGTATCATTCGGTTCCGAAAGAGGGGCAAGTTGAGCCCGAGGTATATAGGCCCTTTCCGAATCATTGCTCGAGTAGGAGAGGTGGCCTATAGGTTGGATCTACCAGATGAGTTAAGTGGAATTCACCCGACCTTCCACGTATCTCATCTAAGGAAGTGTTTGGCGGATGAAGATATGATCGTCCCACTGGGGGACATCGAGGTAGACGAACGGCTCAACTATGTAGAGCAACCAGTGGCGATCATCGATCGCAAGGAGAAGAGGTTAAGAACTAAAGTGGTTCCTCTTGTGCGCGTACAGTGGCGGCACAGGAAGGGATCCGAGTCAACGTGGGAAACTGAAGAGGAAATGAGGCAGCATTACCCACGTTTGTTTGAGGAATAACAGGTTTCGAGGACGAAACCTAAATAAGGGGGGTGGACTTGTAACACTCGGAAGTTTGACTTTTTGGAGTGATATGCGACTGAGTCTCAATCATATGGAATTCATACGACTGGAGGCCCAATCGCATGATGCTCGGACGATTGTATGCCCATTCGCATAGTTGTCCAATCGCAAGGTTCAGTCGCACGAAGGCCATGCGACTGGAGTATGTTCAATCGCCCAAATAGGGCTGACGTGAATGAGGAGAGATGCGTATGACGTATGCATGATAAGTATGATGTGGCCTTATATGATGGTAATGACTGATGAATTGTAAATATCTATGTTCCTTGTGTCGATGCGTGTTTATCTTTTAGTGACTTTATGTGAATGAATGAATGAATGAAACGAATGTAATAAGAACGTAAAGTGAAAGATAATGAAAGAGGAACATGATGAATGAATGCATGCATTAATGAATGAACGAATGAAAGAGGAACATGATGAATGAATGCATGCATTAATGAATGAATGAATGAATGAAAGAAAGTCTTGCATGGTCTAAGGGGCACGAGATGGATTTGACGGTTAAGAAGTCTTTGAAATGGTGCTTGGTTCTAGTAACTAGGCCTATTACGAGCCTTATGGTAGATTATGGACAGTGAGCCATAGTTGCCTTAAGAACAACGGGGCAGTGTCTTTGTGACCTGTCATGGGATAGTTGTTATAGCAGGAGTGGTGACAATCACTCGCGGGGTTAACGTGACCCTGGAAGAGGTGTTGTCGGTCTATGGACAGAGAGCCATAGGGGCAACAAGGTTGTCAGTCTATGGACAGAGAGCCATAGGGGCAACAAGGTTGTCGGTCTATGGACAGAGAGCCATAGGGGCAACCAGGTGTCGGTCTATGGACTGAGAGCCATAGGGGCACCAGTATATTACAATATGCTTTATCGGCTCATGGGTTGGAACCATGAGGGCAGAGAAGAGAGGTGACCCTTAGAGATTTGCATGCTTGATGAATGAAAGTTAAAGAACAAATTATGAAGATAATAATAATATTATCTACGTGTACGTATGTTGTGTGATCGCGTGTATGTAAGAACGGTTTTATGAATGAAAGTAGTTTTATTATAAAACTAGAACTCACTCAGCAACGCTGACTTTTTATGTGTTTCCAGTTGACAGGTAGGGTTGCTGAGGATGGCACGAGGCGGCTACTCAGCTCTTTTGGGATGGCATTCTCCTTTGATAATGCTGCCACGCATTATATTGCGTGCAAGTGTTCCTTGAGGATCCCGATAAACGAGATTATTTAAGGAATCTTCTTTATGATGAAATTTTAATGTTTCTATACTAGAGGTCACTGTTTATGACCGTTTTGTAAACAATAGCGATGTAAAACGTTGTAAAAGCTTTTATGAAGAAATGAGAATGTACTACTTTTCAATTCCGCTGCGTTATTTTACTTAGTATGTGTAAATTATATGTTGAAGTGCGATGAATGACCAACTGTGAGTTGCCCGGGAACGGGGCCTTACATATATACATATATATACATATATATATATGTATATATATATGTATGTATATATATATATATATATGTATATATATATATGTATATATATATATATATATATATATATATACATATACATATATATCTATATATGTATATATATACATATATATATATATATGTATATATACATATACATATATATCTATATATGTGTATATATATACATATATATATATATACATATACATATACATATATATATATATATATATATACATATATAGATATATACATATATATATGTATATATACATATATATATGTATATATATACATATATAGATATGTATATATATACACATATATAGATATATATGTATATGTATATATACATATATATATATATATGTATATATACATATATATATATATATATATATATATATATATATATATATATATATATATATATATCTAGGGTTAGGATCATTACAGAACCACTTTTTATTTTCAGAATTACAGAACCATTGATTTACATAAATGTATATTAAGTCTGGTAATACTTAATGTAAGGCCCCGTTCCCGGGCACCTCACAGTTGGACATTCACAGCATAAAACAAACATACTATAAATTTAAGTAGCGGAATTATTTTAACAAAACCATCCATTCATTATAAACACTGTTGTTAAGCAATACATTTTAGTTCATAAGTCACAAAATAAATAGTTGAATGAATTACAAAACAACAGTATCGTCAAAACATAATTGGATGTCAGTCTTGTCTTGCCGAATAGCCATCTCAGTGTGCCATCCTCAGCAACCTGTTACCTGCCAACTGGAAATACATAAAAGTCAGCGTTGCTGAGTGAGTCCTAGTTTTATAATTAAAATACTTTGCTTTTCATCTCAAGGAAACCTTTCTTTACTTATATGCGGTCACACAAGTACGTACACAGATAATATTATTATTATCTTCGTCGTTCATTCATTAACTTTCGTTCGTGTGCCGTTCATCGTTAACATTCATATTCTTACGTATTCTTTCTTTCATATTCGTTCTTTCATTCGTACGTATCTTACTTTCATTCATTCATACATTTCATACGTTCATACATTCATTTTATTCATACATTCATTGCATACGTACGATCATTTCTTTCATTCATACGTTCATTACATTCTTTCGTACGTTCATTCCATTACTTCTGGTAACATGTACAATACCCCGAACATTGTGCACGAAGCTGGTGCTGGACCTGTGGTGATCAACCACGAACATTGTGCACGAAGCTGATCCAGTCACCTGAGGTAAGTATATGCACCACTTATCTTTCATTCTATCGTACGTTAGCCAAGTCTGTTGCAGCACACGGCTGCTCACCTCAGTGGCAAATCTCATGATTGCCTGCTAACCGAGTCTGTTGCAACACGTAGTTGCTCACCTCATTATCAATCTCAAAGATTGACCCTGTGTGCATCCTTCGGGGTAGCTAACCCGCATCACAGTTGAGCTAACACCTGCCAGGGGTGTGCACCTCCATTCATTTGCTTGCAAGCCTTTCTTACATTCATTCGTTCATTTATTAATGCATGCATTCGTTCGTCATGTTCCTCTTTCATTATCTCTCACTTTACATTCCATTCTTCTTTATCATTAATCTTTCACTTTATTAATGATAATACTTCTTCGTTAACTTTTAAACATTCTTCATCATGTCATTCCATACATAACAATATTTAAATAATAATATTGTTAACAATAATAAACTACTGATAATAGTATCAGTAATAATAAGGGTTAATCATTTATCATCATTATATACGTAAAACATCATCATTAATTAACCCTAGTCATTAATCATGCGAAACCCTATTGCACAAACTCCAAGAAAAATTCTGTTAAAAATTCTAAGCGTTTGGGCGTAGAGCCCTGTTCAGGCGTTTCACCACTGTCGGACTTACCAGCTTACACTTAGAAAATTTTCAACTCTGGACGTATAAGCACTGCTGGGCGTATAAGCCCTGTTGGACGTATGAGCCCTGTTGGACTTCTCACATTACACTTTGAAAAAAATTTCTGGTCATACGACCACTGTTCAGACTTTTCACCTCCCATACTTAGTAAATTTTCTAGACTTATGAGTACTGTTGGACTCATTATCTTGAACTTAGTTTTCTAAGTTCCACATTTCAGACACATGACTACTATTTGGGCCTGTTAGGCGTATTAGCAGCTTGTTCATGTTTCTAATTCATATTCCAGTCCCCAAACATTATAATACCTAGTTCTAAACATGTACACACGATTCCAGACATAAACTTAGCATAAACATAAACATACGTTCATCCCAAATCGTATTCTATAAACATACACATGTACATAACATACGGGTATCATACCCAAATTCATAAAAACATACATACATGCATTTTCCAGCCCCAAATCATTTAAAAACGAGTAAAAAGGGGGTCTAGAAACTCACCTTTGTTGTTTCTTCAATTTCACACTCTTCACCCGAGCTTCTTCAACCATTTCCAACACTTTGAAACCTTCTTAACACGCATTTGAACACATAGAAACACACGTAAGCATTTAACCGAGGCTAATCTAGCCAAGATCAACTTAAAAACATTAAACCTTACCTAAAAATCGAATTCTCCTTCTTGTTCTTAAAAAAAAAACCTAGAGTTTCTCTGCTTTCTCTCTCTAAAATCCGAAGATGGTGATGATGTGAAACAAGAGTGGGTGGCCATACCACCTTTTTGTGCAAATAAATATGAACTTTGCACATTTGGCACTTTTGGCCCCTCCTCTTTAGTTGACCTTTATTTTCTTTCTTTTTCTTTCTCTTTTATTTCTTTTATTTCTTTTAAAAGAATACGGGTGTTACAAGTCCACCCCCCTTATATAGGTTTCATCCCCGAAACCTGTTATTCTTCAAACAGTTGTGGGTAATGTAGTCTCATCTCCTTTTCAGTCTCCCACGTAGACTCGGATCCCTTCCTGTGCTTCCACTGTACACGCACAAGAGGAACCACTTTATTCCTCAACCTCTTTTCTTTACGATCAATGATTGCCACTGGTTGCTCCACGTAGTTGAGCCTCTCATCCACCTCGATGTCCTCCAGTGGTACAACCATGTCTTCATTAGCTAAGCACTTTCTCAGATGAGATAGATGGAATGTGGGATGAATTCCACTTAACTCATCTGGCAGTTCAAGTCGATAGGCTACTTCTCCCACTCGGGCGATGATTCAGAAAGGTCCTATGTATCTCGGGCTTAGCTTACCCCTTTTCCTGAATCGGATAATCCCTTTCCAAGGTGAGACCTTCAACATGACTCGGTCACCAACCTTGAACTCTATCGGTCTTCGCCTCTTGTCAGCATACGACTTTTGCCTATCTTTCGCCGCCTTCATGAAGGCTTTGATCTTTTCTAATTTCTCAGTCGTTGCTTCAATCACCTCAACACCTCCCAGTTCTTTCTGCCCAATGTCTCCCCAACATACGGGCGTCCTACATCTCCTACCGTATAGCATCTCGTAGGGTGGCATGCCAATGCTGGCATGATAACTGTTGTTGTACGAGAATTCTGCTAACGGCAAGAGATCATCCCAACTTCCTCCAAAATCGATCACGCACGCCCGAAGCATGTCTTCGAGTGTTTGGATCGTCCTCTCAGACTGACCGTCTTTCTGAGGGTGATATGCTGTATAATGTGTAGCCTCGTCCCCATTGCATCATGAAATCTCTTCCAAAACTTGGAGGTAAACCGGGTGTCACGATCTGACACAATAGACACCGGTACACCATGACGAGCTACAATTTCCTTGATGAACAGATCCGCCAATCTTTCAGATGAGTACGTTTCACGGATCGGTAGGAAGTGGGCACTCTTCATCAGGCGGTCAACTATCACCCATATAGCATCATACCCTTTAGGGGTACGTGGTAACTTCGTGATGAAGTCCATGGTGATGTGCTCCCACTTCCACTCAGGTATATCCAACGGTTGGATCTTCCCGTAAGGCTTCTGGTGTTCTGCCTTTACTTGTAAGCAAGTTAGGCATTTACTCACGTACTCCACTACGTCACGTTTCATACCCGGCCACCAGTAATCCTTCTTCATATCGTGGTACATTTTGGTAGCACCGGGGTGAATGGAGTATCGAGTCTTATGGGCGTCATCCATGATCTTTTCACGTAGATCCCCGTATCGAGGAATCCACATTCGCCCAAATCGGGTCTTAACACCAAGAGTGTTCTCACCCAATTCCGTAACTAGACCTCTCATCCTTTCGGAGTTAAGATGATCTTCTTTCAAAGCCTCATCTTGAAACTCCTTAACCTGAGTCATCACATCAGAGGTCATAATTAGTTGATAAGCCTTTACTCGAATCGGCTCGGGCCTTTCCTTTCGGCTAAGGGCGTCTGCCACCACGTTGGCTTTGCCCGGATGGTAATGGATTTCTCAATCGTAATCCTTTATTAGTTCCAACCATCGCCTCTGCCTCATGTTCAGATCTTTCTGCTCGAAGAAGTACTTCAAGCTTTTGTGGTCGGTGAAGATTGTGCACTTCGTCCCGTATAGATAGTGCCGCCAAATCTTCAACGCGAAGACCACCGTAGCTAGTTCTAGATCGTGCGTGGGATAGTTGACTTCGTGGGTCTTCAGTTGTCGAGATGCGTAGGCTATCACCCTTCCACGTTGCATCAATACGCAACCTAGCCCAGAATAAGATGCATCCGAATAGACCACTAAGTCTTCATTTCCCTCGGGAAATGTCAAGACAGGAGCTTGTGTTAGTCTCGTCTTCAACTCCTCAAAGGCCGTCTCCTGCTCTCGACCCCACACGAATTTCACGTCCTTGCGAGTCAACTTAGTCAAAGGTGAGGCTATCTTGGAGAAGTCTTGAATAAATCTCCTGTAATAGCCCGCCAATCCCAAGAAGCTTCAAATCTCGGATGGCGTCTTTGGTGATTTCCATTGCATCATAGCCTCAACCTTTGCTGGGTCCACCATGATTCCCTCTGCATTTACCACGTGACCCAGAAATTGCACCTCACGTAGCCAAAAAGCACATTTGGAGAACTTAGCATACAGCTTCTCCCTTCTCAAAGTCTCCAACACTTCCCGAATGTGGCCGGCATGCTCTTCTTCGCTCCTCGAATAAACCAGGATATTATCGATGAACACAATCACTGATTTATCTAACATTGGACGACACACTCGGTTCATCAAATTTTATAAAAGCAGCTGGCGCATTGGTCAACCCAAAAGACATGACGAGAAACTCGTAGTGACCGTAGCGCGTCCGAAAAGCTGTTTTAGCAATGTCCTGCTCCTTTACCTTCAATTGATGGTAGCCAGATCGAAGATCTATTCTCGAGAACCAACTGGCACCCTGGAGCTGGTCGAACAAGTCGTCGATTCTCGGTAACGGATACCGATTCTTTATTGTCAACTTGTTCAATTCACGGTAGTTGATACACATTCTCATGCTACCGTCCTTCTTTTTCACGAATAAGACCGGAGCACCCCAAGGAGAGATACTCGGTCTAATGAAGCCCTTGTCAAGCAACTCTTGCAGTTGCTCCATCAACTCCTTCATCTCTGTCGGAGCCAATCGATACGGTGCTTTAGCAACAGGTTGGGCACCGGGTATCAAGTCGATCTGGAATTCGATTTCGCGGTCAGGTGGCAATCCCGATAAGTCTTCCGGGAAGACATCTGGAAACTCACACACAACCGGAACGTCGGATAGTTGTGGTGTTGGCGTTTCCACATCCTTTACGTAACATAAGTAGGCGCTGCACCCACGCCTCATACACTTGCCTGCCACCGCCATCGAAATCACCTTCGGAACCATCGTTACCCGATCACCGTATATCGTTACCGGACTTCCGTCAGATGCCGTCAGTCTAATCATCTTCTTTCGACATACGATATTCGCTTCATAGGTTGCCAACCAATCCATCCCTAGTACTACATCGAATCCACCTAGGGGCATCACATGTAATCTAGCAGCAAACCTATGACCTTCTAATTCTACGGTACAGTCCTCTATCACATCGGTAACTCTAGTGGACTTACCAATAGCGGTTTCTACCTCAAAGGGCTCATCAATGCATTTGCTACTAACAGGTAATTTAGCACAGAAAGTAGCAGAAATGAAACTCTTACTAGCACCAGAATCAAATACCACAGAAGCAAGAGTTTGATTTACTAGAAACGTACCTGACACCACATCGGGGTCCGTCCTAGCCTCCTCTCTGGTCATGGTGAAAGCTCTGGAACTTGCCTTCTGCCCTTCAGTCCCGGCCGTCTTCTTTGCCCCGGAACTCTCCGCCCTCGGCTTTCTGCAGTCTTTACTCATATGGCCCGCCTCACCGCAGGTGTAACACCTCAGCTCCTTACAGTCCTTCGAGATGTGGCCCAGCTTCCCGCACCTGTAGCACACCTTGAGCCCCATTCTGCACTCACCCGTATGCTCCTTCCCGCACTTTCCACACCTTTTGGGTCCTGAGCTTGATGGCCCCACCCTACGGTCATCCACTCTCATCCTTTTGTTGTTCGGGGTAATGCCCCCACGCCCGAACCGCTTCCCATTCCAGTTTCGGTCACCCCCACCAGCCTTCTTCACCTCTGCATCCGCTACCTCCCTCTCATCATAGAGCCTCCCAACCAAATCCACTGCCGACCTAAAAGTGCTTGGCCGTGCAGCAATCAAATGCCTACGAATGTCGGCTGGCAGCCCCTGAACGTACCGGTTAATCTTCCGTGACACCGGAGTTACTTGATCTGGCACCAGCCTAGCCATCTCATTGAATTTGGTAGTGTATTGCTGGTAGGTCATGGTTCCCGCTTCAAATTGTAGGAACTCCCTCTCGATCTTATCGAGTTCCCTGTGAGGACAAAACTCCTCAATTACCAGCTTCCACAACTCGGACCATTTCATCTTTCCTATGGCCCTGCTGCCCTCAGCTTGGACGATATTGTCCCACCAACATAGTGCTGAGTCAGTAAAGGAGTGGGTGGCAAACTTCACCTTCTGATCTTCCCGGCACTCACTGATCTCGAGTACCGCTTCCATCTCCCTTACCCATCGGTGAGCGGTTGCAGCAGTGCCATTGCCATTGAAAGTTGGGGGCTTGCACCTCTGAAATGCCCCGTAACTGCATCCCTTGGTCGTCACCCCTACCACATCATCTTCCTCTTCATCAGATACTACTATCTCAGGATCCGGTCGTTCCTCTCCCCCTTGCTTTCCTTCCCAGTTGAACCTCTCCTGTCCTCCTTCTCCTTTCTCTCTTCATTCCTCACAGCTCGAATAACATCGGTCACTACAGATGGCATAACTACCTGCAGGACCTGGTGTACCTCATCAGCAATCGCCTCCCTAGCTGAGGCATTCAGGTTAGCATTCTCAGTTTCTTCATTCCGGTCAGGAACCTCGGGGTTCACAGGAGTCGTCTTAGGAGCCTTAGCACTGTTCCTAGTCGTACGCGGACGACCTCTACCTCTAGCAGCCTTAGAAGGTTTCTTCCCAGCCATTTTCCTATGCACTATAAGATTCAAACACTAAAACAGTCATTCAAGGAACAACTCAGTTTATGTTAAGTATAGTAAGTCCCTAATTACAGTGGCCAGTTATGATTAGCCACTTACTTTACTCTTCGCACCCCAAGCACTCCCTATCCTGACTACATCAGCATCTAAATCTACTAAGAACACATAAATCACATAGCACACGCACATAATACTGATTAACTTTTTAAGAAAAACAATACCTGATGGCACATGGCTACTCGGGCTGACATCCCTCTTCCTGTCCCATTCTCAGTTTAAGTTAAGGTTTATTTTTGAAAATTTACCCGTTTCACTTAAGCTTTGGCTCTGATACCAACTTGTAAGGCCCCGTTCCCGGGCACCTCACAGTTGGTCATTCACAGCATAAAACAAACATACTATAAATTTAAGCAGCGGAATTATTTTAACAAAAACCATCCATTCATTATAAACACTGTTGTTAAGCAATACATTTTAGTTCATAAGTCACAAAATAATTAGTCGAATGAATTACAAAACAACAGTATCGTCAAAACATAATTGGATGTCAGTCTTGTCTTGCCGAATAGCCATCTCAGTGTGCCATCCTCAGCAACCTGTTACCTGCTAACTGGAAAATACATAAAAGTCAGCGTTGCTGAGTGAGTCCTAGTTTTATAATTAAAATACTTTGCTTTTCATCTCAAGGAAAACCTTTCTTTACTTATATGCGGTCACACAAGTACGTACACAGATAATATTATTATTATCTTCGTCGTTCATTCATTAACTTTCGTTCGTGTGCCGTTCATCGTTAACATTCATATTCTTACGTATTCTTTCTTTCATATTCGTTCTTTCATTCGTACGTATCTTACTTTCATTCATTCATACATTTCATACGTCCATGCATTCATTTTATTCATACATTCATTGCATACGTACGATCATTTCTTTCATTCATACGTTCATTACATTCTTTCGTACGTTCATTCCATTACTTCTGGTAACATGTACAATACCCCGAACATTGTGCACGAAGCTGGTGCTGGACCTGTGGTGATCAACCACGAACATTGTGCACGAAGCTGATCCAGTCACCTGAGGTAAGTATATGCACCACTTATCTTTCATTCTATCGTACGTTAGCCAAGTCTGTTGCAGCACACGGCTGCTCACCTCAGTGGCAAATCTCATGATTGCCTGCTAACCGAGTCTGTTGCAACACGTAGTTGCTCACCTCATTATCAATCTCAAAGATTGACCCTGTGTGCATCCTTCGGGGTAGCTAACTCGCATCACAGTTGAGCTAACACCTGCCAGGGGTGTGCACCTCCATTCATTTGCTTGCAAGCCTTTCTTACATTCATTCATTCATTTATTAATGCATGCATTCGTTCGTCATGTTCCTCTTTCATTATCTCTCACTTTACATTCCATTCTTCTTTATCATTAATCTTTCACTTTATTAATGATAATACTTCTTCGTTAACTTTTAAACATTCTTCATCATGTCATTCCATACATAACAATATTTAAATAATAATATTGTTAACAATAATAAACTACTGATAATAGTATCAGTAATAATAAGGGTTAATCATTTATCATCATTATATACATAAAACATCATCATTAATTAACCCTAGTCATTAATCATGCGAAACCCTACTGCACAAACTCCAAGAAAAATTCTGTTAAAAATTCTAAGTGTTTGGGCGTAAGAGCCCTGTTCAGGCGTTTCACCACTGTCGGACTTACCAGCTTACACTTAGAAAATTTTAAACTCTGGACGTATAAGCACTGCTGGGCGTATAAGCCCTGTTGGACGTATGAGCCCTGTTGGACTTCTCACATTACACTTAGAAAAAAATTTCTGGTCATACGACCACTGTTCAGACTTTTCACCTCCCATACTTAGTAAATTTTCTAGACTTATGAGTACTGTTGGACTCATTATCTTGAACTTAGTTTTCTAAGTTCCACATTTCAGACACATGACTACTATTTGGGCCTGTTAGGCGTATTAGCAGCTTGTTCATGTTTCTAATTCATATTCCAGTCCCCAAACATTATAATACCTAGTTCTAAACATGTACACACGATTCCAGACATAAACATAGCATAAACATAAACATACGTTCATCCCAAATCGTATTCTATAAACATACACATGTACATAACATACGGGTATCATACCCAAATTCATAAAAACATACATACATGCATTTTCCAGCCCCAAATCATTTAAAAACGAGTAAAAAGGGGGTCTAGAAACTCACCTTTGTTGTTTCTTCAATTTCACACTCTTCACCCGAGCTTCTTCAACCAATTCCAACACTTTGAAACCTTCTTAACACGCATTTGAACACATAGAAACACACGTAAGCATTTAACCGAGGCTAATCTAGCCAAGATCAACTTAAAAACATTAAACCTTACCTAAAAATCGAATTCTCCTTCTTGTTCTTAAAAAAAAACCAAGAGTTTCTCTGCTTTCTCTCTCTAAAATCCGAAGATGGTGATGATGTGAAACAAGAGTGGGTGGCCATACCACCTTTTTGTGCAAATAAATATGATCTTTGCACATTTGGTACTTTTGGCCCCTCCTCTTTAGTTGACCTTTATTTTCTTTCTTTTTCTTTCTCTTTTATTTCTTTTATTTCTTTTAAAAGAATACGGGTGTTACACTTAACCTATTTTACATATGTGTATATCAGACATGAACAATAAACTATAAAAAAACAACTAAATATCACTAAGCAAAGCAAATCTTTGAATACGGTGCGTTTAATGATAACGGGGCAAATCTTAGAAAAACGTCTTAAGATAACGACAAGTCAAGCAAAGATAGCACGCATATAAGGATAACTAAGCAAAGCAAATATGGTATCCACGTAGATGGTTTATCAAAGTGAGGAATGACTGATAACAAAGGTTAATCGAACACGTTAAATGACGGACCTTCGGTGACGGATGTCACAATATTATCCCTACTAAGTATTTTCATAAGACTACTCATAGAGTTAGTTCTGCTGGTGGAGAACCAATGATTATAAATTATAAGTTATCTCAAGCATATATTTGCCAAGATAAAGTCTGTATCCCAAACAACTTTATGATTGTAAAAAATTTAACTAGCCAAATAATACTTGGTACACCATTTTGGAATAAGATATTCCCAATCAAACATATTGATGAAAATTCTATCACAGGAACTTATAAAGGAAAAGAAATAACTTTTCAATTTGTTCACAAACCTATTCATAGATTTATAAATGATATTGGAGAATCATTGATTCAAGCAAAACAAAATCAAATTAATTTTCTTAAACAAGAAATAAATACTCTTACAATAGAAGAGAGATTAAAAAATCCTAAATTACAGGAAAAAATAAAACTAATACAAGATCAATTTTCGTTACAAATTTGTAATGATCATCCAAATACTTTTTGGGATAGAAGGAAACATATTGTTTCTCTCCCATATGAAAATGGTTTTCATGAGAATCAAATACCTACGAAAGCAAGACCATGTCAAATGAATTCTGAATATCTAGAATTATGTAAAAATGAAATAAAAACTTTAATAGAAAAAGGTTTAATAAGACCTTCAAAGTCTCCGTGGTCATGTACCGCTTTTTATGTAAATAAGCATTCAGAGCAAGAAAGAGGAGTACCCAGGTTAGTAATAAACTACAAACCTTTAAATAAAGTTTTTAAAATGGATTAGGTATCCTATACCTAACAAAAAAGATCTATTAGACAGATTAAATGATGCGATAATATTTTCAAAATTTGATTTAAAATCTGGATATTGGCAAATCCAAATAGATGAAAAAGACATATATAAAACTGCCTTTACAGTACCATTTGGTCATTATGAATGGAATGTCATGCCATTTGGGCTAAAAAATGCTCCAAGTGAATTTCAGAAGATAATGAATGATATTTTTATTCATTTCAGTAATTTTATAATTGTTTACATAGATGATATCTTAGTGTTTTCGAAAGATATTGAAACTCATTTTAAACACTTAAAAATTTTTAAAGATATAATCATACAAAATGGTTTAGTAATATCTAGGCCAAAAATGTTACTTTTTCAAACGAAAATAAGATTTTTAGGTCATAATATTGAGAAAGGAAATATTATTCCAATAAATAGAAGTATTGAATTTGCTTCTAAATTTCCTGATGAAAAAACTGATAAAACCCAGTTACAAAGATTTTTAGGAAGTTTAAATTATATTTTACCATATTATAAAAATTTAGCACAAGATACAGCTGTTTTATATGACAGATTAAAGAAAAATCCACTGCCATGGTCAGATATTCATACTAAGGCAGTACAAAAGATTAAACAAAATGTTAAAAATCTTCCATGCTTAGTGATAGCAAAACCTGAATGGGAAAAGATTATTAAAACATATGCCAGCAATATGGCTATGGAGGAATTCTGAAGCAGATTTCCCCAATTGATAAACAAGAATATCTTGTAAGATTCCACTCAGGAAAGTGGAATAATAGTCAGAAAAATTATGCTACGATTGCAAAAGAAATTTTAGCTATAGTTAAATGTGTTTTAAAATTTCAAGATGATTTATATAATCAAAAGTTTTTAATAAAAACTGATTGTCAAGCAGCAAAATATATGTTTAATAAAGATTTTAAACATGATGTATCTAAACAAATGTTTGCTAGATGGCAATCTCATCTTGCATCATTTGATTTTGAGATAATATATAAAAAGGGATTAGATAATAGTCTACCTGATTTTTTGACAAGAGAATATTTCTCATAGTTATTTTGCAGGATCCATGAAGAAGATAAAAGGACCACTTAAAATAGCCTATAATAATATACAAATTGAAATGGATGATTATTCAGCCATGATAATGGCTAGACATTATCAAATGAATGATATGATGCACAATTATGACATGCATCCTATTGATAGAGCACGTAATTACATAGAAATTATGGATTCAATAAAACATTTTAGGAATCAAATAAAGATTCTTAAAGAAAAAGAGAAAATAATCTCTTCTGCCTGATCATATTTCAGGAATGATTCCTCGAGATAGGGGAAAACAGCTCTTCCAACATAATGGAAGAGGCAGAGGAAGAGGTCCCAATGGAGGGAGAATTCTAGGTCAAATTGGCCATCAAAGGCTAATAGCCGCAAATATTGCAAATACTGCAAGTTCCTCAAGTAATACTAGAGGAAATAATTTTGATGATAAATTATTCCAAGAATTCTTGGCTTATAAAGCTAAGAAGGATGGAACAAATGAAGCATCTTCATCTTATGTCAATATTGTGATAGAAGATTCTGATGATACCTTATATGAGCAAAATCCAAATAAGGAGATAGTATTGCTCCTGGATTTCAAAGATCTTAAATATAAAGATCAACCATGGACCTTAATTACAAGGTACCTAGATCAAGGGTCATACCCTGCTGCTTCATATAAGTAGAGATTTTACTATGAAAATATTCTTAAAGTCACAGAATCTTGTGATATTCATCACTACATGTCTGGAAATACCCAGGAATATAGTTTTAACAAAATTATTATAAAACAGATAATATCTGTTGAAGAATGGGGAACATCTCCCTTAAAGGATAAAGAGATGTGCCATCCTGAAACCAGGATCCCTATTAAATTCAATTATTATGATTATATTGAGGCATTTAATAAAGCCTTTCTATATGAAAATTCAAAGAAGAAACATTCTTGGTTCTTTAAAGTTTGTCCAGAAGTTTATAAACGGGACATACCAAATTGGGTATATAAATGGTGGCTATCATATGGACCTTCGGTAAAAATTTTTACCAGATTTATTAAAAAAGAATTATAATGAATGGGTAGAAATATCTCTCACATTGATTGAATTACAACATAAAAAATTCCTAATAGAAGGATTATCTTTGTGTCACTTTTTTATTCAATTCGGAATACCATGGATCTGGAAATGGTCTCCAGAAGTGGGTTATACTCACCAACTGTAAGGCCCCTTTCCCGGGCACCTCACAGTTGGTCATTCACAGCATAAAACATACATATTAAAATTTTAAGCAGCGGAATTATTTTAACAAAAACCATCCATTCATTATAAACACTGTTGTTAAGCAATACATTTTAGTTCATAAGTCACAAAATAATTAATCGAATGAATTACAAAACAACAGTATCGTCAAAACATAAATGGATGTCAGTCTTGCCCGCCAAGTCGCCATCCCCGTGTGCCATCCTCAGCAACCTGTTACATGCCAACTGGAAAAAACATAAAAGTCAGCGTTGCTGAGTGAGTTCTAGTTTTGTAATAAAACATACTTTTCATTCGTTGAACCTTTCTTTACTTATATGCAGTCACACAAATACGTACACACAGATAATGTTATCATTATCTTCATCGTTCATTCGTTAACTTTCGTTCGTGTGCCGTTCATCATTAACATTCATTTTCTTTCATATTCTTTCTTTCATTCGTACGTATCTTCCTTTCATTCACTCGTACATTACATACGTTCGTACGTTCGTTTCATTCATTACTTTTCAATTCGTACTTTCATCATTATTCTCTCGGTCTTTTGCAACCTATAGTTGCTCACCCATTAGCAATTTCAAGGATTGCAAATCTCTCGGTCTTTTGCAACCCAAGGTTGCTCACCCATTAGCAATCTCAAGGATTGCAAGTATTTCGGTCTTTTGCAACCCATAGTTGCTCACCCATTAGCAATCTCAAGGATTGCAAATCTCTCGGTCTTTGGCAACCCAAGGTTGCTCACCCATTAGCAATCTCAAGGATTGCAAGTATTTCGGTCTTTTGCAACCCATAGTTGCTCACCCATTAGAAATCTCAAGGATTGCAAATCTCTCGGTCTTTTGCAACCCAAGGTTGCTCACCCATTAGCAATCTCAAGGATTGCAAGTATTTCGGTCTTTTGCAACCCAAGGTTGCTCACCCATTAGCAATCTCAAGGATTGCAAGTCTTTCCTTATTCATTTACATTCCATTTTTTTCCTTTATCATTAATCTTTCACTTTATTAATGATATTACTTCCTATCTTGATCATGATCATTCCACGTAGAGTCATACAATATTATTATTAATAAGCATATTAATAATAATAATACTAATGGTATTAATAATAATATCAATAACAATCTTAATAATATCCCTAATCATAATATTAATTAAAATAAGGGGTATTATTACATTCAAACATAATCATACGCATTTAATAAAGTCCCAGTCAACATTCATGCGAAATCCTACTGCACAGAATCCAAGAGAATTCTGTTAAAAAAGTCTATGTATTTGGGCGTAAGAGCCCTGTTCAGGCGTTTCACCACTGTCGGACTTACCAGCTTACACTTAGAAAAATTTTCAACTCTGGGCGTATAAGCACTGCTGGGCGTATGAGCCCTGTTAGGCGTTTGAGCCCTGTTGGACTTATCACCTTATACTTAGAAAATTTTCCTGGTCATACGACCACTGCTCAGACTTTTCATCTCCCATACTTAGTAAATTTTCAGACTCATGAGCACCGTGGGACTCATGAGTACTGTTGGGACTCATTACCTTGTACTTAGTTTTCTAAGTCCAAATTCCAGACACATGACTACTATTTGGGCTTGTTAGGCGTATTAGCAACCTGTTCATGTTTCTAATTCATATTCCAGTCCCCAAACAATCATAATACTTAGTTCTAAACATGTACATACGATTCCAGGCATAAACTTAATATAAACATAACCATACGTTCACCCCAAATCATATTCTATAAACATACACATGTACATAACATACGGGTATCATACCCCAAATTCATAAAAACATACATACATGCATTTTCCAGCCCCAAATCATTTAAAAACGTGTAAAAAGGGGTCTAGAAACTCACCTTTGTTGTCTTCGGGTTTACACTCTTTACCCGAGCTTCTTCAAACAATTCCAATCACTTAGAAACCTTCTTAACACGCATTTGAACACATAGAAACACATATAAGCATTTAACCGAGGCTAATCTAGCCAAGAACAACTTAAAAACATTAAACCTTACCTTAAACTCGAATTCTTCTTCTTGTTCTTCAAAAACCCGAAAGTTTCTCTGCTTTCTCTCTCTAAAATCCGAACAAGAAAAGAGTGTGCAGTGGGTATGGGCGACCATATCGCCTTTTACACCAACTTTTCAAGATTTTATCATCTTTTTCACTTTTGGTCCCTCAACTTTGGGGTTGACTTTCTTTTCCCCCTTTTTCTTCCTCGTTTATTCTTTTGTTTCTTTAAAAGAAATATACGGGTGTTACACCAACAAATTCCTTGTTTAAGAAGAATTTATTATACAAAATTTTGGAAGAAAATGATGAAGCTTGACAACAATGGCGTCACAGAAGGTCAAGAAACCTTAAAGAAGATTCAAGACACTATAGAGTTATACTCGAAGCAGATTAGTTTGAAGACTCAGAGAGAATATCCTAGTCCGTTCCAGGAAATATCCCAGAAAATTAAGATGAAAGGAGAAAATCAAGTCTCTAAAAAAGAATTGTTAGCCATATATTTTCAAGAAATTAAAAAAGATTTAATGAAAAATTTCCAAGATCAAGAAGACCATATCTCAGAAATGTCTACCAATAAATTAGAAGATGATACACTTCCAGGGGAATCCCAAGACCCTTATGGGTTTGATGATGAAGAAATTCTAGAAGAGGATCTGGATGAGATACTCGAAGATCTCAAGAAATCGGTATCCAAGGAAAAAATGGAAAAAGACAAATGAAAAGAGGTGACAAGTCTGCTGATGAGGCCGACATAATTGATTAAAGTTCAATTATTTGAGACATAATAATGTCTACTTTTGAAAATTTCAAAAGAAATAATTGAGTTGAATTATTGTAATATTCTGTTCATGTTTTGTTTGTACCTTGAGACTCTCATTATAAAAGGAGCTCAAGTCTTTAGTTTTAGACACACCTGATCTTACGATCAATCTTCTCTTCTCTCTAAAGCTCTCTTGTAAAAATACTCTGATAATAAAATTTCTGCTGAAGAACAGCTTTAAAGTAAAGAGTCTTGGTATCTCATAACAGAGGTAATATCTCTACATACTTAATAATTATTTTTTATTTTCTACGTTCATTAGCCTAATGGAAGGCTAAACAAATCAAATCAATGTTGAACCCAACCGTAATAAGTTTATAAACCTATATAAAAAAAAGAGTCTGGAAAGAATTTTTTTTAAATTATATCTGAATGATTTTGGACAGGTTATATACTAAACAGGCGGATAATTAGCATAGTGGTCGAATTATGGCAGCCCATTTTATTAAGCCGTTTAAAAGGCGTTCCAAAGGGCACAGGCCTGTACTGATCTTATGCTAAGAAAAACTTGCCAGTTGATGTATATGTAAAAATTAACCAAGGTCTGAAGATTCGGGTATGTTTAAGGATTTTTACTTTCAGATTCTAAGTTTTATAATTTAAATGTTTTATAAAATACTTGTTTAATTTTGGGTTTTTATTTTAATTTTCCCACAAGGTCCTGCCCTTGTGGTATCAGAGCCATGGTAAATAAACTTTATTATGGGGAAGTTTAACATTGATTTGTGTTAAACAAAAATGAATATCATAAAAGATAAAGATACTGTTAAAACAGTATTGAGGAAGAATATGATATTACTCACAATTTAGAATTATTAAATAAATGGACAATTCTAAAAATAGATTATAAACAAGTTTATAAGCTTGGAACTTTTGAAAAAATTGGTTTAAAGCAAGTAGTTAAAACTACTAAAGAAACAATTGCTCTTAATAAAGAGGATATGATGATAAAACTCTTAAATAATAAAGAGTTAGCAAGATATAAGAAAGATAAATATAAATTTATTCATATTGGAGTAGTGCAAATTGCATTTAAGCCTTTAACTTTAGAAGGTTTGCCAGAAAGCTTTATAGCAGCTTTAAGAGATGGTAGAAATCAAGATTATAAACAATCCTTAACAGGGATAGCTCAATCTAGCTTATCACAGGGTCCAGTTTATTTTAATGTTTACCCAAATTTGCAATTATTATTAACTGACGTTAATATAACTGACGCTTTAACATTAAATGTTAAGACTCATGGATATAATTATATTTCAGGGTCAGAAGTAATTTGTATATGCTATAGAATATATTATAAACCATTATTTACACTAAATCCTCAGTGTAAGATGGTAGATAAACCATTAAATGAAACAATAATAATAGAAACTAATTTTGGGAAGTCAAATATTACTACTAGAAGAAAAATAAAATGGGAAGAAATTGAATTTCCTGATAGTTGGATACTAAATAATTGTACCCCAAAAGACCAATATATAGATAATAATCCAATTGATATTATTTACACATCTGAAGGATCAGTTCAGATACAATTTGATAAGATTAAACCTTGAATATCTAGATCTATGTCCTCTAGATCATCAACTTTTCATATATCTGCTTTAGGTTACACTGTTAGAAGTCCTTCTAGAGCTTCCACTTCTCAAATAAGAGAAGAATTACCTGAAAATAGGGTAGAAGAATTAAGAATTAATTCTGATAATATAGTAAGAGGTGTATATAAGCCTAATGAACCGGAATTAACCGAGTCAGAAATGAATTTTTCGATATGATGAATCAAATAGAATAAATAAATTTTAGCCAAGGATCATTGGCAAGAAGAATAATTAGTGAAGAATTTAATCGAGATCAATGGAAATTATTTAGAAATTGGTTTTTCAAAAATTTTGATGACCAAGATACAAATATGTTTCAAGAAGTTTTTTATAAAGAACTTAGTGAAGAAAATGCAATTAAACCTTTTGTTCCATGGTTTATAAATAAGTATACTAATAGTATGATTTCTGTTATACAAAGAGAATATAATATAAATGGAAAAATTTTAAAAACTACTTTTCCTCCTCACCAACCATTCAAAATAGAATAAGATAGTGAAATAAGATACTATCAAGCTTTTTAAAAATTAATGGAAGAAAATACTTTACCAGTGACAATAGCTCACATCAACAATATGTTTAAACAACAAAATTATACAAATATATGTTTAATTGTTTTAGGAGAACAATTAAATTCTATAAATGACAGGATAAATGAATTAATATCTCAGATAAAAAATTTAAAATTTTCTCATAAAGAAGAAGAGAAAGGTATTATAGCCACTCCGGCTATACAACCTCCGCCTGAAATAAAAGATTTTAAATTAAAATCCAATTCTGAAATAGAAGAATTACTAGACAAAAAATTAAAGGGTCTAAATGAAAAATTTTCAAATTTAAAAATCAATACTTTAACTGAAGAATTTTCAGATTCCATAAATAAAGATAATTACCAAGAAAAAATTGATGATGAAATTAAAAGGCTTGAAAAATTTGCTAATAAACCTACACAAAGGAAGTATTACTATCCTAGGCCAACTCCACAAGATGTTCTAATAGAAGAACAAGAATATATAGTTAATAATTCATATCATGGAAAACACATCTATGAATGGAACATAGATGGCAAAACTGATAAACGAATTACAGATACTGTACATAGAATGATGATGTATAGTACTATCTGTAAAAGTAATGATAATTATGACCAAAATATTGCTAAAATGATAATAGCAGGATTTACAGGTCAATTAAAAGGCTGGTGGGATAATTATCTGTCGGAAGTAGATAAAAACAATATTTTAAATGATATAAAAGAAGAAAATGGTAATCAAACTCCAAATGCAGTTTATACACTGGTAGTAAATATTGTTGATCATTTTATAGGAAGATGGTCAGATAATTCTGAGAATATAAGAACTTTATTACAAAATCTAAGATGTAGAACTCTCACATCATTTAGATGGTATAAAGATACTTTCTTAAGTAGAGTTATGGAACTCCCAGAGTCTAATAGTACTCATTGGAAATCTAAGTTTATTGATGGTTTACCTCCTTTATTTGCAGAAAGGGTTAGGAAAAGCCTTAGGAAAGGAGAAGTAAGTATTAATTATGAAGATTATACTTATGGCAAGTTAATAGGAACTTGTGTTCAGGAAGGATTAGCTTTATGTAATGAAATAAAGCTTAATCAACAGATTAAAAAGCATTCTCTTAATGAAAAGAGACAATTAGGTCAATTTTGTAGTCAATTTGGAATGGAAGAAATCAGAGAAAATTATAATAATAAAAAGAATCTTGGTATCTCATAACAGAGGTAATATCTCTACATACTTAATAATTATTTTTTATTTTCTATGTTCATTAGCCTAATGGAAGGCTAAACAAATCAAATCGATGTTGAACCCAACCGTAATAAGTTTAAACCTATAAAAAAAGTGTCTGGAAAGAAAATTTTTTTAAATTATATCTGAATGATTTTGGACGGGTTATATACTAAACAGGCAGATAATTAGCATAGTGGTCGAATTATGGCAGCCCGTTTTATTAAGCCGTTTGAAAGGCGTTCCAAAGGGCACAGGCCTGTACTGATCTTATGCTAAGAAAAACTTGCCAGTTGATGTATATGTAAAAATTAACCAAGGTCTGAAGATTCGGGTATGTTTAAGGATTTTTACTTTCAGATTCTAAGTTTTATAATTTAAATGTTTTATAAAATACTTGTTTAATTTTTGGTTTTTATTTTAATTTTCCCATAAGGTAATATGTAACGCCCGGCAGTTTGACCTTTTGGTAGGTTATGCGACTGAGCCTCAGTCGCATGGAATTGATGCGACTGGAGGTTCGATCGCATGCTATTCGGCCGATTGAAGCTCAACCGTACGATTAGAGTTCGATCGCCCGACTGAAGGTTCAACCGCATGAAGCTCATGCCACTGGGGTCCAGTCGCATGGTGCTTATGCGACTGAAGGTCCAGTCACCCCTGGACCAGATGCGACTGAGCTGTAGGTGTAAAAGAGGAGCAGCTCTCTTCTCCTTCCCAACACTTGCATTTTCAGTCGGGAAAGAACAGAGAGCGACAAAGCAGAGGAGGAAAAGAGAGAACGGGGTGATTCAGGCTCGGATTTTGTCGAGAAGCTAGTCAAATCGAAGCTCTAACTGAGGAGGCTGCTAAGGTGAGTTCTAAGACCCCTCTTTTACACGATTTTGAATGATTTTGGGGCTGGAACACATCTGAAACCCTATTTTTCGAGTTTTGGGTGTTTAACCCGTATATGTACGTATGTGTATGTGTATGGTACGTTTAGGGCTTGATTCCGGACTAGGATAGGCTTGTATGAGGTTGAGGTATGTATCCCTATGGATTAGAGGGGCTAATTTGAGCTCAAACGAGGTCTGGAGGATTTTGGGAGCCGAATGTCGCGGCTGCTGTTCGTGATGAACTCCAGTCGCTGCCCAGTTAGGGCTATGCGACTGAAGGGCCAGTCGCACGACTGAGGGAAAACTGATGTTAAATCGTACGATTGAGGCTCAGTCGTACGAATGGGGCTCAATCGCCCGACAGGCCATGCGATTGAGGGATTCAGTCGCATATGCCCATTCGCATAGTAGTTCAATCGCACGGTTGAGAGTTCAGTCGCATAGAAGCCCATACGTATAGTGTTCAGTCGCACGATAGGGAGTCCATTCGTACGGTTGGATGTTCATCCGCATGGATACTTATCCGCATTGGTCCAATCGCACAGTGTTCAGTCGCATGGAGGTTATGCGACTGAAGGGTGCCCAATCGCCCAAGTAGGGCCGTTGTGTACGAGGAGGGACATAGTGTAATTACTGGCCTTCGGGAAGAGAGCTAGTGTAGGTAATGATGTGATAGCTCCCATAGGTATACGTGTGATATCTATCGAGGCTTAGAAGTTACGTGGGACACGATGATGATAGTAATTGCATGTACATGTATGATGTATGTATGTTAAGTATGATGTAGCCTTATATGATGGTAATGACTGATGACTTGGAAGTGTCGATGTTCCTTGATTCGATGTATGTTTATCTTTCCGTATCTTTACGTGAGTTGTTTATGAACGAATGAAAAGTATTAATAACGTAAAGTGAAAGATAATGAAAGAGGAATGTAACGAACGAGTGCATGCACTAATGAACGAACGAACGAACGTAAAGCTAGTGAGCGTACGTATGAGGTGAGCGACTTTGTGTCGCAACAGACTCGGATGGAGTTCAATCTTTGTGATTGACTCGTATGGGATCTTTGTCACGTATCCCGGTGCTGTGTCAGTCTACGGACATGAGTCGGGGGTTTGTGAGCAGGCCCCGGCACAGTATCAGCCTTCGGACATGAGTCGGGGATATTGCATGAGACAGGATCTAGTTGGATGAGTAGAGGATCGCGTGCTCCGGTACTGTGTCAGTCTTCGGACATGAGTCGGGGGTTTGTGAGCAGGCCCCGGCACAGTATCAGTCTTCGGACATGAGTTGGGAGTAGTGCGTGAGAGTGAGATAAGACGAATGAGGAATGTATCACGTGCTCCGGTACTGTGTCAGTCTTCGGACATGAGTCGGGGGTTTGTGAGCAAGCCCCGGCACAGTATCAGTCTTCGGACATGAGTCGGGAGTAGTGCGTGAGAGTGAGATAAGACGAATGAGGAATGTATCGCGTGCTCCGGTACTGTGTTAGTCTTCAGACATGAGTCGGGGGTTTTTGAGCAGGCCCCGGCATAGTATCAGTCTTCGGACATGAGTCGGGAGTATCGTGTGAGTTGATGAACGAGATAGAGATAACTGTGAAAGAAAGAAAGTATGAAACGAACGAAAGGTAATGAACGTAACGAAAGCTAAAGAACGAACGAATGACGATAATGAACAGAAGAAACATAGTGATAACGCATGGAACGGGGTCCCTGTCACTCGACCTCAGTAATCATGGCTGTGTGCCATGAAGAGGGTAAAGTGTGACCGGACCTAGATGGAAGTGAAATGTAGAGGATGCATGAAAGTAATGAACATACGAATGAATGAAATGAATGTAAGAATGAAAGTAATGTACGTACGAATGAATGTAACGAATGTATGAATGAAAGTAAGGAACGTACGAACGAAAGAAAGAGTTAAGAAAGAGCGTGAACGTTAACGATGCACGATACACGAACGAAAGCTAATGAATGAATGATGAAGATAATAATAATTTTATCTACGTGTACGTATGTTGTATGATCGTATGTATGTAAGAACGGTTTTGATGGAAAGTAAAGTATGTTTTTAATATAAAACTAGAACTCACTCAGCAACGCTGACTTTGATGTGTTTCCATTTGGCAGGTATGTTGCTGAGGATAGCACAGGGCGACTACTCACTTATTAAGGCTGGCATCCATATTTTCACATGTCATTGTATTTTGAGAAGAAAACGAATGTTGTAAAGTTATGAAATGACATGTTTTAGTTATTAATGAAAATTTAAATTCCGCTGCAAGATAAATGTACATTTTAAAATGTTTATGTGCGATGAATGACCAACCGTAAGGTTCCCGGGAATGGGGCCTTACATAATAAAGTTTATTTACCATGGCTTTGATACCACAAGGGCAGGACCTTGTGGGAAAATTAAAATAAAAACCCAAAATTAAACAAGTATTTTATAAAACATTTAAATTATAAAACTTAGAATCTGAAAGTAAAAATCCTTAAACATACCCGAATCTTCAGACCTTGGTTAATTTTTACATATACATCAACTGGCAAGTTTTTCTTAGCATAAGATCAGTACAGGCCTGTGCCCTTTGGAACGCCTTTCAAACGGCTTAATAAAACGGGCTGCCATAATTCGACCACTATGCTAATTATCTGCCTGTTTAGTATATAACCCGTCTAAAATCATTCAGATATAATTTAAAAAATTTTTCTTTCCAGACTCTTTTTTTTATAGGTTTATAAACTTATTACGGTTGGGTTCAACATTGATTTGATTTGTTTAGCCTTCCATTAGGCTAATGAACATAGAAAATAAAAAGTAATTATTAAGTATGTAGAGATATTACCTCTGTTATGAGATACCAAGATTCTTTACTTTAAAGCTGTTCTTCAGCAAAATTTTATTATCAGAGTATTTTTACAAGAGAGCTTTAGAGAGAAGAGAAGATTGATCGTAAGATCAGGTGTGTCTAAAACTAAAGACTTGAGCTCCTTTTATAATGAGAGTCTCAAGGTACAAACAAAACATGAACAGAATATTACAATAATTCAACTCAATTATTTCTTTTGAAATTTTCAAAAGTAGACATTATTATGTCTCAAATAATTGAATTTTAATCAATTATGTCGGCCTCATCAGCAGACTTGTCACCTCTTTTCATTTGTCTTTTTCCATTTTTTCCTTGGATACCGATTTCTTGAGATCTTCGAGCATCTCATCCAGATCCTCTTCTAGAATTTCTTCATCATCAAACCCATAAGGGTCTTGGGATTCCCCTGGAAGTGTATCATCTTCTGATTTATTGGTAGACATTTCCGAGATATGGTCTTCTTGATCTTGGAAATTTTTCATTAAATCTTTTTTAATTTCTTGAAAATATATGGCTAACAATTCTTTTTTAGAGACTTGATTTTCTCCTTTCATCTTAATTTTCTGGGATATTTCCTGGAACGGACTAGGAGATTCTCTCTGAGTCTTCAAACTAATCTGCTTCGAGTATAACTCTATAGTGTCTTGAATCTTCTGTAAGGTTTCTTGACCTTCTGGGACGCCATTGTTGTCAAGCTTCATCATTTTCTTCCAAAATTTTGTATAATAAATTCTTCTTAAACAAGGAATTTGTTGGTGAGTATAACCCACTTCTGGAGACCATTTCCAGATCCATGGTATTCCGAATTGAATAAAAAAGTGACACATAGATAATCCTTCTATTAGGATTTTTTGATGTTGTAATTCAATCAATGTGGGAGATATTTCTACCCATTCATTATAATTCCTTTTTAATAAATCTGGTAAAATTTTACCGAAGGGCCATATGATAGCCACCATTTATATACCCAATTTGGGATGTCCCGTTTATAAACTTCTGGACAAACTTTAAAGAACCAAGAATGTTTCTTCTTTGAATTTTCATATAGAAAGGCTTTATTAAATGCCTCAATATAATCATAATAATTGAATTTAATAGGGATCCTGGTTTCAGGATGGCACATCTCTTTATCCTTTAAGGGAGATGTTCCCTATTCTTTAACAGATATTATCTGTTTTATAATAATTTTGCTAAAACTATATTCCTGGGTATTTCCAGACATATAGTGATGAATATCACAAGATTCTGTGACTTTAAGAATATTTTCATAGTAAAATCTCTGCTTATATGAAGCAGCAGGGTATGACCCTTGATCTAGGTACCTTGTAATTAAGGTCCATGGTTGATCTTTATATTTAAGATCTTTGAAATCCAGGAGCAATATTATCTCCTTATTTGGATTTTGCTCATATAAGGTATCATTAGAATCTTCTGTCACAATATTGACATAAGATGAAGATGCTTCATTTGTTCCATCCTTCTTAGTTTTATAAGCCAAGAATTCTTGGAATAATTTATCATCAAAATTATTTCCTCTAGTATTACTTTAGGAACTTGCAGTATTTGCAATATTTGCGGCTATTAGCCTTTGATGGCCAATTTGACCTAGAATTCTCCCTCCATTGGGACCTCTTCCTCTGCCTCTTCCATTATGTTGGAAGAGCTGTTTTCCCTTATCTCGAGGAATCATTCCTGAAATATGATCAGGCAGAAGAGATTATTTTCTCTTTTTCTTTAAGAATCTTTATTTGATTCCTAAAATGTTTTATTGAATCCATAATTTCTATGTAATTACGAGCTCTATCAATAGGATACATGTCATAATTGTGCATCATATCATTCATTTGATAATGTCTAGCCATTATCATGGCTGAATAATCATCCATTTCAATTTGTATATTATTATAGGCTATTTTAAGTGATCCTTTTATCTTCTTCATGGATCCCGCAAAATAAACTATGAGAAATATTCTCTTGTCAAAAAATCAGGTAGACTATTATCTAATCCCTTTTGTATATTATCTCAAAATCAAATGGTGCAAGATGAGATTGCCATCTAGCAAACATTTGTTTAGATACATCATGTTTAAAATATTTATTAAACATATATTTTGCTGCTTGACAATCAGTTTTTATTAAAAACTTTTGATTATATAAATCATCTTGAAATTTTAAAACACATTTAACTATAGCTAAAATTTCTTTTGCAATCGTAGCATAATTTTTCTGACTATTATTCCACTTTCCAGAGTGGAATCTTACAAGATATTCTTGTTTATCAATTGGGGAAATCTGCTTTAGAATTCCTCCATAGCCAATATTGCTGGCATCTGTTTCAATAATCTTTTCCCATTCAGGTTTTGCTATCATTAAGCATGGAAGATTTTTAACATTTTGTTTAATCTTTTGTACTACCTTAGTATGAATATCTGACCATGGCAGTGGATTTTTCTTTAATCTGTCATATAAAACAACTGTATCTTGAGCTAAATTTTTATAATATGGTAAAATATAATTTAAGCTTCCTAAAAATCTTTGTAACTGGGTTTTATCAGTTATTTCATCTGGAAATTTAGAAGCAAATTCAATGCTTCTATTTATTGGAATAATATTACCTTTCTCAATATTATGACCTAAAAATCTTATTTTCGTTTGAAAAAGTAACATTTTTGGCCTAGATATTACTAAACCATTTTGTATGATTATATCTTTAAAATTTTTTAAGTGTTTAAAATGAGTTTCAATATCTTTCGAAAACACTAAGATATCATCTATGTAAACAATTATAAAATTACTGAAATGAATAAAAATATCATTCATTATCTTCTGAAATTCACTTGGAGCATTTTTTAGCCCAATGGCATGACATTCCATTCATAATGACCAAATGGTATTGTAAAGGCAGTTTTATATCTGTCTTTTTCATCTATTTGGATTTGCCAATATCCAGATTTTAAATCAAATTTTGAAAATATTATCGCATCATTTAATCTGTCTAATAGATCTTTTTTGTTAGGTATAGGATACCTAATCCATTTTAAAACTTTATTTAAAGGTTTGTAGTTTATTACTAACCTGGGTACTCCTCTTTCTTGCTCTGAATGCTTATTTACATAAAAAGCGGTACATGACCACAGAGACTTTGAAGGTCTTATTAAACCTTTTTCTATTAAAGTTTTTATTTCATTTTTACATAATTCTAGATATTCAGAATTCATTTGACATGGTCTTGCTTTCGTAGGTATTTGATTCTCATGAAAACCATTTTCATATGGGAGAGAAACAATATGTTTCCTTCTATCCCAAAAAGCATTTGGATGATCATTACAAATTTGTAACGAAAATTGATCTTGTATTAGTTTTATTTTTTCCTGTAATTTAGGATTTTTAATCTCTCTTCTATTGTAAGAGTATTTATTTCTTGTTTAAGAAAATTAATTTGATTTTGTTTTGCTTGAATCAATGATTCTCCAATATCATTTATAAATCTATGAATAGGTTTGTGAACAAATTGAAAAGTTATTTCTTTTCCTTTATAAGTTCATGTGATAGAATTTTCATCAATATGTTTGATTGGGAATATCTTATTCCAAAAGGTGTACCAAGTATTATTTGGCTTGTTAAATTTTTTACAATCATAAAGCTGTTTGGGATACAGACTTTATCTTGGCAAATATATGCTTGAGGTAACTTATAATTTATAATCATTGGTTCTCCACCAGCAGAACTAACTCTATGAGTAGTCTTATGAAAATACTTAGTAGGGATAATACTGTGACATCCGTCACCGAAGGTCCGTCATTTAACATGTTCGATTAACCTTTGTTATCAGTCATTCCTCACTTTGATAAACCATCTACGTGGATACCATATTTGCTTTGCTTAGTTATCCTTATATGCGTGCTATCGTTGCTTGACTTGTCGTTATCTTAAGACGTTTTTCTAAGATTTGTCCCGTTATCATTAAACGCACCGTTTTTATAAGAACATAATGACACGAATAAAACCATTTTTAAATTATAAATATCATTAACAACATTTTATCATTAATAAAACAAGACTAATAAATAACGTTTTCAACCGAAACAAAAATTTAGGAACTCGGGGCAAAGTACAGGGACTAAAAGTGACATTTTGGCAAACCTGGGATGGGTATAAAAACCCCATTCCCAGCCCTTCTTCACCATCTTCTTCATTTCTTCATCTTTTCTTCTTCTTCATCTCCACATCGATCTTGCACCAAAAATCAATCCATTTGTTGCATTTTCGTCATCAAATCTTGAGTGTCATCGTGTATACTCGTTCCTAGCAGGTAGATAACCTCGCTTACCTCGTTTTTAGCTTGATTTAGCTGTTGCGTTTTCTAGGATTTCGGGTGCTCGGGTTCATCCGAGCACATGAGGTCGTGTGAGCTTGCATGTTGTGTTTTTGAGTGCGCTTCTTGTCTAGACATGTTAGGATATGGGTTCTGGAGGTTCTTGGTGTGTGAAACCCACGCCTGGAGCAGCTGGACGCTGCTCGATGGTCTGTGCAGTCGCGACCTGCTGTGCAGGGCGACTGGGCCATTCGGCCGACTGAACCGTGCGACTGGGGTGAGTCGTGCGACTGGGTTAGGCGTATGAGTGCGTCGTGCGACTGAGCCGTGCGGTTGGGCAAATCGCACGACTGAGTCATGCGAATGAGTCTGTGCGAATGAATGTGTGTGCGAATGAGTCTGTGCGAATGAATGTGTGTGCGAATGAGTCTGTGCGAACGAATGAGTCATGCGAGTGAGTCAGTGCGAATGAGATTGTGTGTGATTATGCGTGAGTCATACGACTAAATGTCCAATCGCATGAATGAATGTTCAATCGTACGAATGAAGCTGATCCGTGCGAATGGAGGTCCAATCGGGTGTATGGAGGTTGAGTCGTATGACTGGGTTTTGCATGGTACGACTGAATGCTTAGGCACATGAATGAAGGTTCAATCGTACGAATGAAGCTGATTCGTACGACTGAAGGTCCATTCGTACGAAGGAAGGATTGAGTCGTGCGTCCGGTCCTGTTGTATAACTAATAGTGTGTGTGTGTGGATCCCCTCTTCGGAGATCTCACGACGATGAAGTAACATTAATAAAGTGACATAGCTTGACCACAAAGATTAAAGTCAACGCTATCAACAGGCACATACTATTTAAAATAACCTAGTCTGATATGTGTATGTCTGCTTGTGTGTGTACTACCCATGACCGAACCGAAACTGCCAGAGCCTATTGATATCATCTTATGCTTTATGCTCGTTATTAATACTTGTCAGTAACTGTCAATAGGTGTTTGACTGTTCATAGCATCCTACCGTGGGAATCTTTCATCAATTGTGCATATCATCTGTTCAGTGAGTTTCATGGCCCCTTTTTACTCTTATAAAACCTTTTCAAATATCTTTAACTTGGGTGAAAAGAATGCTCACCTACTTAACTTGATTTCAGGCACCTTCCCTAGTGGAAGTTGGCAAATACTTCTATGAGTATCTTAACTTGCTTATCTTGTAATTGCTTCTATGTGAACTTGAACTATGTGCTATGTTACCCCTATGAATGACTTAGTGGTATCACCCTACTATGCACTACTACTTGATGTTATGTGTTATTTGATGCTATATGTTGGATACCATTGACCTTGGATGCTCTCGGCTGAGTGGTTCTTCTGCATGGTTCTTCTGCGTGGTTCTTCTATGTGGTTCTTCTAAGCCGATCATCCACTACGACCATTAATCCCGGTAATTGGGACCTAAGGATTGGTTTGGTTGTAACCTAAACGTATGCGCTGTGTGGATCTTGCTACGCCACCTTAAACTTATTATGCTATGGAAAACCTTTTTATATATAACCATTAATCCCGGTAATGGGACCTAAGGACTGGTTTGGTTATGCACCATACGTATGCGCTGTGTGGATCTTGCTACGTCTTATTAAACTATTTATGCTTTGAGAATACTTTCTTTACAGCCATCAATTCCCGTGAGGAACCAAACATTAGGTTTGGCTGTAGCTACTTATAACTGGTACAACCGCCTATACATAAGTATAGTTGCGGTGGCTCTTATTAAACATACTGGTTCATCTTAACAACTTTTATTACATAAAACCTGCGAAGCTCACCAACAATTATGTTGACCGTTTTGAGCATTTCTTTTCAGGTGAACAAGGTAATTGAAGATCTAGGAGTGCTGCCTTTTAGAGGAGACCCTAGGATGCATTTGTGATTATTACTCTTGTAAAGCTTGAACATGGCCTTTTGTACACTTGCTCCCGATTTGTGGGAATTTACATTACAAGTTGTCCTTAATGCTTATGTGATCATTTATGTCATGCTTATGGCTATGCTGTCGTGAACTTTGATTATACACGACACAAGTCTCCATTTGTGTTCGGGTGTCGTCATGACACGCTTGTCATCATATTTTTATTGCTACTCCATCATATACCATGTGTTATGACGATCCCGTCTAGCTCACATTCCCCGTGTTTCCGCTATTAGCGGGGGTGTGACAAATACCCTCTTGAACACAATTCAAATCAGCTCCACTATCTAGTAAAGCTACTAATTCTATTGAATAATTGTTTTCTATTAATAACTTAATTTTTATATGCCATTTATGGGATATGATCATCTCATATATTGATGAGAATTTCTCATCTCTATCTAAGGATGTTAAAAATTTCCTAGAGGCTTCAGGATTGTTTATAATCTCGTTCATTTCTAAACTTCTTATTCTTTCTTTTAGGGTTACATTCTTTCCCTTAAGATTCTTGATTTCTACTTTTAGATTATCGATCTCTATTTTTAATTCCTCAATATTGACAGAATTTCCAAACTTATTTCTCTGACTTAATTGTCTTCTAACTTCACTTAATGTATATGGCTTAAAATCCTCAACAACTATAGAAGTTGAAGCTTTATCTTTTCCAATTATTTGAGAAGTAATTTTTTCCCTAATTTCATTATCTTCTATTGCTTTTAATAAATCTAAAATATCATTAGAAATAACATTTATCTCCATATTTTCAAATTGAGCTATTATTTGATAAATGTCTTCTTCATTGTCTGTGTCTGATTTACAACATTCTTTTCCAGTTTTACAAGGAAAACATTCATCATCTGAAGTTATTAAATCTTCTTCTTCTAATATATTTAATTCTTCATATGAAGAGTTTTCTGATTCTGAATTATACTCAGAATTGATTAGAATTTTAGATAATGTATCCTTCAATTATTTATCCTCAATACTATTAAGTTTTTTCTTTACCCAACATGTTTTTGCTTTATGGCCTGGACGACCACATCTTTTGCATATATATAACGTTTATAAGGTTTATAATCCCTTTTTCTTTTAGATTTTCTTTCTTCTCTTTTTTTTTTCTTTTTTGTAATTTTTTATTTCTCTGAGAAGATATTAGATTCTTTTTATTATTATAATTTTCTCTGATTTCTTCCATTCCAAATTGACTACAAAATTGACCTAATTGTCACTTTTCATTAAGAGAATGCTATTTAATCTGTCGATTAAGCTTTATTTCATTACATAAAGCTAATCCTTCCTGAACACAAGTTCCTATTAACTTGCCATAAGTATAATCTTTATAATTAATACTTACTTCTCCTTTCCTAAGGCTTTTCCTAACCCTTTCAGCAAATAAAGGAGGTAAACCATCAATAAACTTAGATTTCCAATGAGTACTATTGTAACACCCGGAAGTTTGACTTTTGGAGTGGTATGCGACTGAGTCTAAGTCGCATGTGATTCGTGCGACTGGAGGTCCAGTCGCATGGTGTTCAAGCGCACAACCGAAGGACGATTGAAGCTCAACCGTACGACTGGAGTTCAGTCACACGACTGAAGGCTCAACCGCATGGGACTCATGCGACTGGAGGTCCAGTCGCGTGGTGTTCATGCGACTGAAGGTCCAATCGCCCCTGGACTTTGGGCGACTGAGCTGTACCTATAAAAGAGGAGCAACTCTCTTCTTTCCCCAACACTCACACATTTCAGTCGGGGAAAGAGCAGAGAGCGACAGAGCAGAGAAAGAAAAGAGAGAACGGGGTGATTCAGGCACGGGATTTGTTGAGAAGCTAGCCAAGTCGAATCTCTTCAACTCCTACCTGTTATTGTGAGTTTTAAGACCCCTCTTTTACACGTTTTGAATGATTTTAGGGCTGGATCACATATAAACCCTAGTTTTGAATAGTATGTATGTTTGACCCATTTGGGTGAAATCTTGAGTAACGTGTTTATGGTATGAATTAGGACTTGCATTAGCTTGTATAATGTCCTAGTATGATTCCCTGAGGTTAAGGAAGGCTAATTTGGGCTAGAAATGAGTTTGGAAGGGTTTGAGACCCGTAGGTCGCGGCTGCTGTTCGGGATGAACTCCAGTCACTGCCCAGTTAGGGTTATGCGACTGAAGGGCTAGTCGCACGATTGAGGGAAAACGGATGTCCAATCGTACGATTGAGGCTCAGTCATACGGATGGGGCTCAATCGCCCGATAGACCATGCGACTGAGGGATTCGGTCGTACGGTCCATACGCATGATAGTCTAGTCGCACGTATGAGGTTAATCGCCTATTAGTCCATTCGTGTAGGGCTCATTCGTACGATAGGAGGTTCAATCGCATGAATGTAAGTCTAGTCGCTTGATTGCCCAGTCGCACGACCCAGTCGCATAGAGGCCATGCGACTGTGGAATGTTCAATCGCCCACATAGGGCTGATGTGAATGAGGATGCAGGCGTAGATACGATGTGAATATGATAAGTATGATGAGGCCCCATATGATGATAATGAATGATGAATTGTAGATGTTTATGTTCCTTATGATTATGTATGTTTATCTTTCCAAAACTTTACGAATAATGAGAATGAATGAATGAATGAAGTATTATGTAACGTAAAGTGAAAGATAATGAAAGAGGAACACGATGATGAATGCATGTGTTAACGAATGAATGAAAAGAAAATGATGATGAATACATGCATTAATGAATGAACGAGTTTTGTCTTGCAAGCATTGAATAAGTCGATTGGTCCTTCTTTGTGATTGACCATGGTCATGGTACCTCTACCGCTTACCTCTAGTACTGTGGCATACGCATAGATTCATGGCCCAGTAGGTAAGGCTTCTGTGGCAATACGCTCTATTGATTCACGGCCCAGTAGCTAAGACGGTTCGGGGTATAGCATATGGTATTGGTACATCAGAATTCAATGTGCAAGTAAGTATGAAACGGGATCCTTGTCATTCGACCACAGTAATCATAGTCGAGTGCTATGAAGTGGGTAAAGCCTGACAGGATTCATATGAGCAGTTAAAGATAACGATGTATAACGAATGATGAAGATAATAATGAATATTATCTCTATGTACGTATGAATGAACGTAAAGAATGTATGCACGAACGTGAATAAGAAAGATGAATGGTACACAAATGAAAGTTAATGAACGAACGATGATAATAGTGACAATGTTATCTAAGTTTACGTATGATGTATGATCGCATGTATGAAAGGACACTTTTAACAAGTAATAGTATGATTTATTATAAAACTAGAACTCACTCAGCAACGCTGACTTTTTATGTATTTCCAGTTGGCAGGTAGTGTTGCTGGGGATGGCACGAGGCGACTACTCAGTTCGTGGGGGACGACATTCTCCTTTTGATTATGCTGCCACATCAGTGTTGTGGGCCCGTAATGCACGTAACACATCATGTTGCATGCAAGTGTGAGATTTCTTGAGAATCCTGATAAACGGGATTACTTAAGGAATCTCCTCTATAATTTAACATATATTTTGAACTTAATATCTTCTATTAGAGGTCACTGTATATGACCCTATGATTGCTGAGGATTTACATGAACGAGATCATTCTCGGTTTTATATGCTCCAGTAGCAATCATAGTAAAGCTAGGCAGTGTAAGGAAAACTTGTATTTTATAACCAAGACAATGATGTAAAAGCTTTTATGATGAAATGAGAATGACCTCTTTATTAATTCCGCTGCGTTATTTCATTATGTGTATATTAAATGTATGTTTTACGTGTGCTGACGACCAACTGTGAGGTGCCCGGGAACGGGGCCTTACAAGTTGGTATCAGAGCCAAAGTTTAAGTGAAATGGGTAAATTTTTAAAATAAACCTAAACTTAAACTGAAAATGGGACAGAAAGGAAGAGAATGCCATCTGAGTAGTTGCGTGTCATCAGGTATTTTTATTAAAGTTAATCATGATTACGTGCGCATGATATGTGTTTATGTGTACTGTTAGACTTAGATACTAATGTAGTCAGGACAGGTAATGCTCGGGGTGCGAAGAGTAAAGTAAGTGGCTAATCACAACTGGCCACTGTAATTAGGGACTTACTATACTTAACATAAACTGATCTATTTCCTTGAATGACCGTGTTGGTGTTTGAATCTTTCAGTGTGATAGAAGATGGTCGGTGGTAGATCATCTAAAGCTTCCCGTGGTGGTGGACGTGGTGCTGAACCGCGTAACACGCGAGGGAGACCTAGGACAGAGAAAGTAGTTCATGAGGAAAACGAGATTCCTCATCAGGAGGAGGCAGACGAAGCGCAAATTTGAGGGCCTCGGTAAAAGAGGCAGTGGTCGAGGAAGTGCACCAGGTCATGCAGACGATCTTACCGTCTGTAGTGACCGAAGTGATAAAGGCAGTACGTGAAGACGAGAGGCGAGGGAGGAATCGGTCCTCAGGTAGACGGCAACAGACGGAAGCAGAAACGGTACTATCTGATGATGAAGAGGAAGAGGAAGAAGAGCAGGTACGGGAGACAGCCCGGGGTTGTAACTACGGGGCATTTATGAGGTCCAAGCCCCCGACTTTTGATGGTTCTGGTACGGCTGCAGATGCTCACCAATGGGTGAGAGAAATGGAGGCGGTCCTCGATATTAGTGATTGCCAAAAGGACAAGAAAGTGAAGTTTGCTACCCACTCTTTTACGGGACGGCTTTGTGCTGGTGGGACAATATTGTCCAGGCCGAGGGTAGCAGGACCATTGGGAAGATGAAGTGGTCTGAGTTGAAGAAATGGTGATCGAGGAGTTCAGTTCCTCGTCGGGAAATGGACAGAGTTGAGAGAGAGTTCCTGCAGTTGGAGGCGGGGATGATGACCCACCAACAATACACCACCAAGTTTAACGACATGGCGCGGTTGGTGCCAGAGCAGGTGACGCCGGTATCTCGAAAGATCAACCGGTACATTCAGGGGCTGCCAGCTGAAATTCGTTGGCATTTGATTTCTGCCCGACCAAGCACTTTCAGGTCGGCAGTGGATTTGGCGGGAAGGTTATACGATGAACGGGCTGCGTTGGTAAAGGCTGAGGGTAGTAAGAAGGGAGGTGGAGAGAAAAGCTGGCAGGGGAAGAGATTTGGTCGAGGCGATACTTCGACGAGCAACAAGAAGGCAAGGGTGGATGACCGCCGTGTGGTCATGTCTGGTGCTGGGGTGAGGAAGTGTGGTAAGTGTGGAAGGGAGCACTCAGGGGAGTGCAAGTGGGGATCCAACATCTGTTTCAGGTGCGGGAAGACAGGGCATGTGTCAAAGGATTGCCGGATGGGCAAGTGTTTTAACTGTGGGGAAAGTGGTCATATGAGTAGAGACTGTAAGAAGCCTAGGGCTGAGGCTTCAGGGGTAAAGAAGACGGGAAGTGAAGGTCCGAGAGCAAGCGCCAGGGCATTCACCATGACGCAGGAAGAGGCTAGGACGGACCCCGATGTAGTGTCCGGTACGTTTCTGGTGAACCAAACTCTAGCCTCTGTATTATTTGATTCGGGTGCCAGTAGGAGTTTTATTTCTGCTGTTTTCTGTGCCAAGTTGCCCGTTAGTAGTAGACGTGTGAATATACCATTTGATGTAGAGACTGCTATAGGTAAAACTACCAGGATTTCCGAGGTAATAGAGGGTTGTGATGTGGAATTAGAGGGCCACAAATTTCCGGTTAGACCGTTTGATGACATTGGTGGTTTCGATTTGGTGCTCGGAATGGATTGGTTGGCGGATTTTGAGGCGAACATTGTGTGTCGCAAGAAGATGATCAGTTTGACAGCGCCCGACGGTAGTGACAGTTTATGGGGATCGGTTACTACGATTCCGAAGGTGATCTCGATAGCAGTGGCGAGAAAATGTATGAGGCGGGGATGTAGCGCCTTCTTATGTTATGTAAAAGATGTAGAAACGCCAACACCACGACTGTCTGATGTTCCGGTTGTGCGTGAGTTCCTAGACGTGTTCCCGGAAGACTTATCGGGATTGCCACCTGACAGAGAGATCGAGTTCCAGATAGATCTGATACCAGGCGCCCAACCTGTTGCCAAAGCACCATATCGATTGGCCCCGACAGAGATGAAAGAGTTGATGGAGCAGTTACAAGAGCTGCTGGATAAGGGGTTTATTCGACCGAGTATCTCACCTTGGTGCTCCGTCCTGTTCGTAAAGAAGAAGGACGGAAGTATGAGGATGTGCATCGACTACCGCGAGCTGAATAAGTTGACGGTAAGAACAGATACCCCTTGCCGAGGATCGACGACTTGTTTGATCAACTTCAGGGTGCTAGTTGGTTTTCACGAATAGATCTTCGATCAGGCTACCATCAACTGAAGGTGAAGGAGCAGGATATCCGTAAAACAGCTTTTCGTACGCGCTACGGTCACTATGAGTTCCTCGTCATGTCTTTTGGTTTGACCAATGCGCCAGCTGCTTTTATATATCTGATGAACAGGGTTGCCGGCCAATGTTGGATAGATCAGTGATTGTGTTCATCGATGATATCTTGATTTATTCGAGGAGCGAAGAAGAGCATGCCGGTCACGTCCGGGAAGTGTTGGAGACTTTGAGAAGGGAGAAACTGTATGCTAAGTTCTCCAAATGTGCTTTCTGGCTACGCGAAGTTCAGTTCTTGGGTCACGTGGTAAATCCGGATGGAATTATGGTTGATCCGGCAAAGGTGGAAGCGGTGATGCAATGGAAGTCTCTAAAGACGCCATCTAAGATCCGAAGTTTCATGGGTCTGGCGGGCTACTACCGGTTTATCCAAGACTTTTCAAAATCGCTTCTCCACTAACCAAGTTGACCCGGAAAGACGTGAAATTTATATGGGGTCAAGCTCAAGAAAAGGCGTTTGAAGAACTGAAGACAAGATTGACCCAAGCTCCTGTTCTGTCATTACCCGAGGGAAGCGAAGATCTAGTGGTTTATTCCGATGCTTCTTATTCGGGATTGGGATGTGTGTTGATGCAGAGGGAAAGGTTATAGCTTATGCATCCCGGCAGTTGAAAGTTCATGAGGTTAACTACCCTACTCATGACTTGGAGCTCGCAGCTGTGGTTTACGCATTAAAGATTTGGAGGCACTATCTCTACAGAACGAAGTGCACCATCTTTACCGACCAAAAGCTTGAAGTACTCTTCGAGCAAAAGATTTGAATATGAGGCAATGGCGATGGTTGGAGCTTATAAAGGACTATGATTGTGAGATCCATTACCATCCGGGCAAAGCCAACGTGGTGGCGGATGCCCTTAGCCGAAAAGAGAGGCCCGAGCCAATTCGGGTGAAGGCGTACCAGCTAATCATGACCTCCGACGTGATGAGACAGGTCAAAGAGTTCCAAGATAAGGCTTTGAAAGACGAACATCTTAACTCTGAACGAATGAGAGGCTTGGTTGGGGAGTTGGGTGAGAACACAACTGGAGTTAGAACCCGGTTTGGGCGTATGTGGATTCCTCGTCTTGGGGATCTGCGAATGAGGATTATGGATGAAGCTCATAAGTCTCGATACTCCATTCATCCCGGTGCTACCAAGATGTACCAAGACATGAAAAAGATTACAGGTGGCCGGGTATGAAACGTGACGTGGTGGAGTATGTGAGTAAGTGCCTTACTTGTCTGCAAGTGAAGGCAGAGCACCAGAAGCCGTATGGAAAGATTCACCTTTGGATATACCGGAGTGGAAGTGGGAACACATCACCATGGATTTTATCACGAAGCTGCCACGTACCCCAAAAGGGCACGATACTATATGGGTGATTGTGGACCGTCTGACGAAGAGCGCTCACTTCCTGCCGATGCGCGAGACATATTCATCTGAAAGGTTGGCTGATCTTTTCATCAAGGAGATTGTGACTCGTCATGGTGTACCGGTGTCGATTGTATCTGATCGCGACACCCGTTTACGTCCAAATTCTGGAAGAAATTCCACGATGCCAATGGGGACAAGGTTACATATTAGCACGACTTATCATCCTCAAACTGATGGTCAGTCTGAAAGGACCATTCAGACTTTGGAGACATGCTCTGGGCATGTGTTATTGACTTCGGGGTAAGTTGGGATGACCACCTGCCGTTAGCCGAATTCTCATACAACACAGCTATCATGCCAGTATTGGCATGCCACCCTATGAGATGCTATACGGTAGGAGTTGTAGGACACCCGTCTGTTGGGGTGATATTGGTCAGAAAGAATTGGGAGCGTCGAAGTGATCGAGGCTACGACTGAAAGCTTGAAAGATCAAAGCTTATATGAAAGCAGCCAAAGACAGACAGAAGTCGTACGCTGACAAACGACACATGAGCCGATTGAGTTCCAGGTGGGAGATCGGGTTATGTTGAAGGTCTCGCCCTGGAAGGGTATCATTCGGTTCCGGAAGCGAGGCAAGTTAAGTCCGCGGTATAGGCCCTTCTGAATCATTGCTCGAGTAGGAGAGGTGGCCTATAGGTTGGATTTACCAGATGAGTTAAGTGATTCACCCGACCTTCCACGTATCTCATCTAAGGAAATGTTTGGCAGACGAGGATATGATCGTCCCACTGGAGGATATCGAGGTGGACGAACGGCTCATTATGTGGAGCAACCAGTGGCGATCATAGACCGAAAGGAGAAAAGGCTGAGAAATAAACGGTTCCTCTTGTGCGTGTACAGTGGCGGCACAGAAAGGGATCGGAGTCTACGTGGGAGACTGAGGAAGAGATGAGACAACATTACCCACGATTGTTCGAGGAATAACAGGTTTCGGGGACGAAACCTAAATAAGGGGGGTGGACTTGTAACACCCAGAAGTTTGACTTTTGGAGTGGTATGCGACTGAGTCTAAGTCGCATGTGATTCGTGCGACTGGAGGTCCAGTCGCATGGTGTTCAAGCGCACAACCGAAGGACGATTGAAGCTCGCACCCACGACTGGAGTTCAGTCACACGACTGAAGGCTCAACCGCATGGGACTCATGCGACTGGAGGTCCAGTCGCGTGGTTTCATGCGACTGAAGGTCCAATCGCCCCTGGACTTTGGGCGACTGAGCTGTACCTATAAAAGAGGAGCAACTCTCTTCTTTCCCCAACACTCACACGTTTCAGTCGGGGAAGAGCAGAGAGCGACAGAGCAGAGAAAGAAAAGAGAGAACGGGGTGATTCAGGCACGGGATTTGTCGAGAAGCTAGCCAAGTCGAATCTCTTCAACTCCTACCTGTTAATGTGAGTTCTAAGACCCCTCTTTTACACGTTTTGAATGATTTGGGCTGGATCACATATAAACCCTAGTTTTGAATAGTATGTATGTTTGACCCATTTGGGTGAAATCTTGAGTAACGTGTTTATGGTACGAATTAGGACTTGCATTAGCTTGTATAATGTCCTAGTATGATTCCCTGAGGTTTAGGAAGGCTAATTGGGCTAGAAATGAGTTTGGAAGGGTTTGAGACCCGTAGGTCGCGGCTGCTGTTCGGGATGAACTCCAGTCGCTGCCCAGTTAGGGTTATGCGACTGAAGGCTAGTCGCACGACTGAGGGAAAACGGATTTCCAATCGTACGATTGAGGCTCAGTCGTACGGATGGGGCTCAATCGCCCGATAGACCATGCTAGGGGAGGATTCGGTCGTACCGGTCCATACGCATGATAGTCTAGTCGCACGTATGAGGTTAATCGCCTATTAGTCCATTCGTGTAGAGCTCATTCGTACGATAGGAGGTTCAATCGCACGAATGTAAGTCTAGTCGCTTGATTGCCCAGTCGCACGACCCAGTCGCATAGAGGCCATGCGACTGTGGAATGTTCAATCGCCCACATGGGGCTGATGTGATGAGGATGCAGGCGTAGATACGATGTGAATAGGATAGTATGATGAGGCCCCATATGATGATAATGAATGATGAATTTTAGATGTTTATGTTCCTTATGATTATGTATGTTTATCTTTCCGAACTTTACGAATAATGAGAATGAATGAATGAATGAAGTATTATGTAACGTAAAGTGAAAGATAATGAAAGAGGAACACGATGATGATGCATGTGTTAACGAATGAATGAAAAGAATGATGATGAATACATGCATTAATGAACGAACGAGTTATGTCTTGCAAGCATTGAATAAGTCGATTGGTCCTTCTTTGTGATTGACCATGGTCATGGTACCTCTACCGCATACCTCTAGTACTGTGGCATACGTATAGATCACGGCCCAGTAGCTAAGGCTTCTGTGGCAATAGCTCTATTGATTCACGGCCCAGTAGCTAAGACGGTCGGGTATAGCATATGGTATTGGTACATCAGAATTCATGTGCAAGTAAGTATGAAACGGGATCCTTGTCATTCGACCACAGTAATCATAGTCGAGTGCTATGAAGTGGGTAAAGCCTGACAGGATTCATATGAGCAGTTAAAGATAACGATGTATAACGAATGATGAAGATAATAATGAATATTATCTCTATGTACGTATGAATGAACGTAAAGAATGTATGCACCGAACGTGAATAGAAAGATGAATGGTACACAAATGAAAGTAATGAACGAACGATGATAAATAGTGACATGTATCTAAGTTTACGTTGATGTATGATCGCATGTATGAAAGAACACTTTAACAAGTATAGTATGATTTATTATAAAACTAGAACTCACTCAGCAACGCTGACTTTTATGTGTTTCCAGTTGGTAGGTAGTGTTGCTGGGATGGCACGAGGCGACTACTCAGTTCGTGGGGGACGGCATTCTCCTTTTGATTATGCTGCCACATTCATGTGTTGTGGGCCCGTAATGCACGCAACACATCATGTTGCATGCAAGTGTGAGATTTATTGAGAATCCTGATAAACGGATTACTTAAGGAATCTCCTCTATAATTTAACAATATTTTTTGAACTTATATCTTCTATTAGAGGTCACTGTATATGACCCTATGATTGCTGAGGATTTACATGACGAGATCATTCTCGGTTTTCATATGCTCAGCAGCAATCATAGTAAAGCTAGGCAGTGTAGGAAAACTTGTATTTTGTAACCAAGACATGATGTAAAAGCTTTTATGTAATGAGAATGACCTTTTTATTAATTCGCTGCGTTATCTCATTATGTGTATATTAAATGTATGTTTTACGTGTGCTGACGACAACTGTGAGGTGCCCGGGAACGGGGCCTTACACTATTAGACTCTGGAGTTCCATAACTCTACTAAGAAAGTATCTTTATACCCATCTAAATGATGTGGGAGTTCTACATCTTAGATTTTGTAATAAGTTCTTATTTCTCAGAATTATCTGACCATCTTCCTGTAAAATGATCAACAATTTTACTACCAGTGTATAACTGCATTTGGAGTTTGATTAGAATTTTCTTCTTTATATCATTTAAAATATTGTTTTTATCTACTCCGACAGATATTATCCCACCACCTTTTAATTGACCTGTAAATCCTGCTATTATCATTTTAGCAATATTTTGGTCATAATTACCATTACTTTTACAGATAGTACTATACATCATCATTCTATGACAGTATCTGTATTTGTTTATCAGTTTTGCCATCTATGTTCCATTCATAGATGTGTTTTTCCATGATATGAATTATTAACTATATATTCTTGTTCTTCTATTAGAACATCTTGTGGAGTTGGCCTAGGATAGTAATACTTTCTTTGTGTAGGCTTATTAGCAAATTTTTCAAACCTTTTAATTTCATCATCAATTTTTTCTTGTAATTATCTTTATTTATGGAATCTGAAAATTCTTCAGTTAAAGTATTGATTTTTAATTTGAAAATTTTCATTTATACCCTTTAATTTTTTGTCTAGTAATTCTTCTATTTCAGAATTGGATTTTTAATTAAAATTTTTTTTTAGGCGGAGGTTGTATAGCCGGAGTGGCTATAATACCTTTCTCTCTTCTTTTTAGAAAATTTTAAATTTTTTATCTGAGATATTAATTCATTTATCCTGTCATTTATAGAATTTAATTGTTCTCCTAAAACAATTAAACATATATTTGTATAATTTTGTTGTTTAAACATATTGTTGATGTGAGCTATTGTCACTGGTAAAGTATTTTCTTCCATTATTTTTGAAAAGCTTGATAGTATTTATTTCACTATCTTTTTCTATTTTGAATGGTTGGTGAGGAGGAAAAGTAGTTTTTAAAATTTTCCATTTATATTATATTCTCTTTTGTATACAGAAATCATACTATTAGTATACTTATTTATAAACCATAGAACAAAAGTTTAATTGCATTTTCTTCACTAAGTTCTTTATAAAAACTTCTTGAAACTATTTGTATCTGGTCATCAAAATTTTTGAAAAACCATTTCTAAATAATTTCCATTGATCTCGATTAATTCTTCACTAATTATTCTCTTGCCAATGATCCTTGGCTAAAATTTATTTTTTCTATTTGATTCATCATATCGAAAATTTCATTTCTGACTCGAAAAAATAGTTTAGAATTGACGAATCAAATAGAAAAAATGGATTAGGTATCCTATATCTAACAAAAAAGATCTATTAGACAGATTAAATGATGCGATAATATTTTCAAATTTGATTTAAAATCTGGATATTGGCAAATCCAAATAGATGAAAAAGAGACAGATATAAAACTGCCTTACAGTACAATTTGGTCATTATGAATGGAATGTCATGCCATTTGGGCTAAAAATGCTCCAAGTGATTTCAGAAGATAATGAATGATATTTTTATTCATTTCAGTAATTTTATAATGTGTTTACATAGATGATATCTTAGTGTTTTCGGAAGATATTGAAACTCATTTTAACACTTAAAAATTTTTAAGATATAATCATACAAAATGGTTTAGTAATATCTAGCAAAAAATTCTTACTTTTTCAAACGAAATAAATTTTTAGGTCATAATATTGATAAAGGAAATATTATTCCAATAAATAGAATATTGAATTTGCTTCCAAATTTCCTGATGAAATAACTGATAAAACCCAGTTACAAAGATTTTTAGGAAGTTTAAATTATATTTTACCATATTATAAAATTTAGCTCAAGATACAGCTGTTTTATATGACAGATTAAAGAAAAATCCACTGCCATGGTCAGATATTCATACTAAGGCAGTACAAAGATTAAACAAAATGTTAAAAATCTTCCATGCTTATGATAGCAAAACCTGAATGGGAAAAGATTATGGAACAGATGCCAGCAATATTGGCTATGGAGGAATTCTGAGCAGATTTCCCCAATTGATAAACAAGAATATCTTGTAAGATTCCACTCAGGAAAGTGGAATAATAGTCAGAAAAATTATGCTACGATTGCAAAAGAAATTTTAGCTATAGTTAAATGTGTTTTAAAATTTCAAGATGATTTATATAATCAAAAGTTTTTAATAAAAACTATTGTCAAGCAGCAAAATATATGTTTAGTAAAGATTTTAAACATGATGTATCTAAACAATGTTTGCTAGATGGCAATCTCATCTTGCACCATTTGATTTTGAGATAATATACAAAAAGGGATTAGATAATATCTACCTGATTTTTTGACAAGAGAATATTTCTCATAGTTTATTTTGCAGGATCCATGAAGAAGATAAAAGGACCACTTAAAATAGCCTATAATAATATACAAATTGAAATGGATGATTATTCAGCCATGATAATGGCTAGACATTATCAAATGAATGATATGATGCATAATTAGACATGCATCCTATTGATAGAGCTCGTAACTACATAGAAATTATGGATTCAATAAAACATTTTAGGAATCAAATAAGATTCTTAAAGAAAAAGAGAAAATAATCTCTTCTGCCTAATCATATTTCAGGAATGATTACTCGAGATAGGGGAAAACAGCTCTTCCAACATAATGGAAGAGGCAGAGGAGAGGTCCTAATGGAGGGAGAATTCTAGGTCAAATTGGCCATCAAAGGCTAATAGCCGCAAATATTGCAAATACTGGAAGTTCCTCAAGTAATACTAGAGGAAATAATTTTGATGATAAATTATTCCAAGAATTCTTGGCTTATAAAACTAAGAAGGATGGAACAAATGAGCATCTCTCATCTTATGTCAATACTGTGACAGAAGATTCTGATGATACCTTATATGAGCAAATCCAAATAAGGAGATAATATTGCTCCTGGATTTCAAAGATCTTAAATATAAAGATCAACCATGGACCTTATTACAAGGTACCTAGATCAAGGGTCATACCCTGCTGCTTCATATAAGCAGAGATTTTACTATGAAAATATTCTTAAAGTCACAGAATCTTGTGATATTCATCACTAATATGTCTGGAAATACCCAGGAATATAGTTTTAGCAAAATTATTATAAACCAGATAATATCTTTGAAGAATGGGGAACATCTCCCTAAAGGATAAAGAGATGTGCCATCCTGAAACCAGGATCCCTATTAAATTCAATTATTATGATTATATTGAGGCATTTAATAAAGCCTTTCTATATGAAAACTCAAAGAAGAAACATTCTTGGTTCTTTAAAGTTTGTCCAGAAGTTTATAAACGGGACATCCCAAATTGGGTATATAAATGGTGGCTATCATATGGCCCTTCGGTAAAAATTTTACCAGATTTATTAAAAAAGAATTATAATGAAGGTAGAAATATCTCCCACATTGATTGAACTACAACATCAAAAAATCCTAATAGAAGGATTATCTTTGTGTCACTTTTTTATTCAATTCGGAATACCATGGATCTGGAAATGGTCTCCAGAAGTGGGTTATACTCACCAACAAATTCCTTGTTTAAGAAGAATTTATTATACAAAATTTTGGAAGAAAATGATGAAGCTTGACAACAATGGCGTCCAGAAGGTCAGAAACCTTACAGAAGATTCAAGACATTATAGAGTTATACTCGAAGCAGATTTGTTTGAAGACTTAGAGAGAATCTCCTAGTCCGTTCCAGGAAATATCCCAGAAAATAAGATGAAAGGAGAAAATCAAGTCTCTAAAAAGAATTGTTGCCATATATTTTCAAGAAATTAAAAAGATTTAATGAAAATTTCCAAGATCAAGAAGACCATATCTCAGAATGTCTACCAATAAATCATAAGATGATACACATCCAGGGAATCCCAAGACCCTCATGGGTTTGATGATGAAGAATTCTAGAAGAGGATCTGGATAAGACGCTCGAAGATCTCAAGAAATCGGTATCCAAGGAAAAAAATGGAAAAGACAAATGAAAGAGGTGATAAGTCTGCTGATGGGGCCGACATAATTGATTAAAGTTCAACTATTTGAGACATAATAATGTCTACTTTTGAAAATTTCAAAAGAAATAATTGAGTTGAATTATTGTAATATTCTGTTCATGTTTTGTTTGTACCTTGAGACTCTCATTATAGAAGGAGCTCAAGTCTTTAGTTTTAAGACCACCTGATCTTACGATCAATCTTCTCTTCTCTCTAAAGCTCTCTTGTAAAATACTCTGATAATAAAATTTCTGCTGAAGAACAGCTTTAAAGTAAGAATCTTGGTATCTCATAATAGAGGTAATATCTCTACATACTTAATAATTATTTTTTATTTTCTATGTTCATTAGCCTAATGGAAGGCTAAACAAATCAATCAATGTGTGAACCTAACCGTAATAAGTTTTATAAACCTATAAAAAAAAGAGTCTGGAAAGAAAATTTTTTTTAAATTATATCTGAATGATTTTGACGGGTTATATACTAAACAGACAGATAATAGCATAGTGGTCGAATTATGGCAGCCCGTTTTATTAAGCCGTTGAAAGGCTTCCAAAGGGCACAGGCCTGTACTGATCTTATGCTAAGAAAAACTTGCCAGTTGATGTATATGTAAAAATTAACCAAGGTCTGAAGATTCGGGTATGTTTAAGGATTTTTACTTTCAGATTCTAATTTTATAATTTTAATGTTTTATAAAATACTGTTTAATTTTGGTTTTTTATTTTAATTTCCCAAAGGTCCTGCCCATGTGGTATCTGTCACTTTTTTATTCAATTCGGAATACCATGGATCTGGAAATGGTCTCCAGAAGTGGGTTATACTCACCAACAAATTCCTTGTTTAAGAAGAATTATTATACAAAATTTTGGAAGAAAATGATGAAGCTTGACAACAATGGCGTCCTAGAAGGTCAAGAAACCTTACAGAAGATTCAAGACACTATAGAGTTATACTCGAAGCGATTAGTTTGAAGACTCATAGAGAATCTCCTAGCCGTTCCAGGAAATATCCCCGAAAATTAAGATGAAAGGAGAAAATCAAGTCTCTAAAAAAGAATGTTAGCCATATTTTTCAAGAAATTAAAAAAGATTTAATGAAAAATTTCCAGTACATATATATATATACATATATATATACATATATATATACATATATATAATATGTATATATCTATATATATCATATATATATATGTACATATATTATATATATACATATATATATATATGTGATATATATACGTACATATTATATACATATATATTATATATAGATGTATATACGTACATATATAATATACATAGATATTATATATATATATATATATATATATATATATATATATATCTATAGATGATATATATATACGTACATATACATATATATAATACATACATATATATATGTACATATATATATATATTATATTGTATATATATGTATATATATATAGATATATGTATATATATTATGTATATATATATGTATATATATGTACGTATATATATACATCTAATATATATATATGTATATATCTATATATATAGTACATATATAATATATGTATATATATAGATATCTATATATACATATATATATATGTATATATCTATATTATATGTACATATATATATATACGTACATATATATATATATATATACGTACATATATATATATATATATATATATTATATATATATATATATATATATATATATATATATAATATATATATATATATATATACACGTACGTACATATATAATACGTACGTACATATATATATACGTACGTACACATATATATATATAATATATATATATATATATATATATATATATATATATATATACACGTACATATATATATAATATATACATGTACATATATATATATATATACATGTACATATATATATATATACATGTACATATATATATATATATATAAGTTTATATATATATATATATATATATATATATATATATATATATATATATAGATATATATATATATATATATATATATATATATAATATATATATATATATATATATATATATATATATATATATATATATATATCTATGGGAGGGATCATAAGAAAACCATTTAATTTTGAGAAAACCAAGAAAACCAATTCTAACCAATCACATAATTTCTAATAATTTATTTATTTTTTGTTAAAAGGGTATTAAAGTAAAATTTCTCCCCACTATTTTTGGTAATTATACATTTTAAGTTTAAATTTCTTATTTCACTTTTGACTAATCTTAATCTCTTTCTTGATTATTTCTTTCTCTACTTTCATTGCAAGCTAATTTTTAATTTGTATATGGCAACATCTTAGACAAAGAATCAAAGGACGTCCAGAGATGTGGTATTTCATTTCCTCATCCTCTAAATCATCACACATCAACAACACACACTTCATCTCGATGGAACAACAAAAAGTCAAATTCCAAGATTCCTACTTTGATCAAACCATCACGGTTATAGATTCTTCGGTGAAACTTTCTGGCGATCAACGTGAGTGCGTCAACGGGTGTGCAGATAGTCCAAACAAGATGAACCATGAGCAGATGGATTCGATATTCAGAAAGTGGGTTTAATATTCAAGAAAGTGGGTTCGACCCAAGTGCACCATTGCAATTGGCTGACATTCGAGCCACGATCCTAAAACATTGTTGGGTCAATGACCAATGGCGGTTGTTAAAGTTCCATCAGGTTAAGTATATGTGTGACACCCGGTAATTGTACGTTACCAAACTCCGTCAGTCTCGTTGAGTCTTGCATACATGTGTCTGAGCACACACGGTTGTCGTTTGACGTTGGTGACCTAATAATAATTAATAATGTTAAATTAAAGATAATTTAACTAATCATGTGATTATTGCGTTACGTTTATGTGCTTGTGGTTTTACATGTAAATTGAGAATTTATCGCGTAACGTGGAAACGTGTGTTAGATTCGTATGTTTTGTGTTTTATAAAGACTAAATGTATAATTGTTACCATGAGTTATATGTTTATTAATTTAGTTAAAATACTTTTAAAAAGAGTTTAAAGTCTAGTTTTGATAAAATACAAATTACAAGGGCTGAAAGGGTAATTATGGATAAATAAGGATTTAAAAGCAAAACACAACACTAGAACATGATAATCGCCCGCCTCTTCTTCTACATCCATCCCCACTTCGAAATTCAGCCAAGAAACACCATTGGCTGCGAATTTGGTTCGGATTCAAGCATTAGAAGGTGTTACAAGCATCAACTCGTGTTCCTTTGCAAGAATCGAAGGTTAGTATTAGTGTTTTGTGGGTTTTCTTGATATGGCTGAACCCTAATTCGTTTTTGTATGATCTTGGGGTCGAAATTGTTGTTGTTTGATGATACTAGAAGCTTAGTTAGGTTGTATGTATGTTGTTTAATGTCGATTATGCAAGAATTAAAGGTTAATTTCAATGTTTTGTGGAACTCTTCATGTTGGCCGAACCCTAGATGCAAATTGATGTTCTTGGTTTTAAGTTTTGGTCAATTATGGTTAATCCATGTTAGTATTATTGTATGATGCTAGATTAGGTATCGGTTTCATGTTTGGTTATGGATATGTTCATGGTGGATATCTGACAGATTGCATACCCTGTTTTTATCATGACATAACCAAATGAAGACGAATCCAAAAACTGGTTTTCTTGAGTCTAACATGTTCCTCATGGAGTCTAGTTTTCAAAATATCCAACCTTTTCCAATTTGGACTTGTAAAACGTGAGTTATGATCATTTTAGTGAATGTGGTCAGAAACAAACATTCTGACAGATTCTGAGTCTCATTTTGTATGTGTCACAAACAGGTCATAACATGTCCAAATGATGTGTTTCTAGTGCCAAAATTGTTTGTTACTGAGTCTAGTTTCCAGAAAGGGTAACCACACTCCAATTGGAGGTGGTTAAGTTGGTGTTTTACCTGTTTTGGCTAGAAGGGTCAATTCTGTCCTCTTGGACAGAATGCGTATGTTGACTTGTTTGATGTGCCATTTTCATTTCATAAAACTTCAAAAATTTTCCTAGGAGTCCTCTGAACTCCAGAAAAAGAATTAACCCAATAGCTATTTTCAAATTGAAGTTATGCACAATTTGGCAAGCTAACTCCAGCAGCCTTCCGGTTGAGAGCTGCTGTAACATTTCTAGTTTTTCTAGTAACTCCATGCCCTTAAAACCTAAAACAAATTTTCACATACTTAATTGACTCATAGGAGAGCCTACTGGAGTTTGGCCTTTGGCCTAAATCCTTGGTTGGCTATGTGCTTGACCGTATCTTCCGAACACCTAGAATCTGCCGGAAAACGCAGATTCTGGAAAATGAATACCTACAACTTGTAACATATTTACTTAGCTTTTGCGTGTAATGTTAGTACTACTAGAACTTATTTGGATGGTATGAATTGTGTATGAGTCTAGGATCATGCTAGAGTATTTATTAAGGATGCTTATTATGATGAAATGTGTTAATTGGTTTGTATGGAACTTGATGATCATGTATGATGTTGAATGATGGTTACTAATTAGGATATCATGTTTGGACTGGAAATTGATTGTTGATGTAGTGAACCATGCTTGAGGAATGATTATGTTCTTAAAGTAATTACAATTCATAATGTCACCAACGGGTCAAACGGGTCAACCGGGTCAAACATGTCTATTTTTCTGAAACCTTGAGTCTTTGGTTGTGTGTGCTTAGGATTTCACATGTTTTCGGTTTACACGTACTTATGCACTTACATGATCTAGGTAAACTCTGAAGGTTGTCAGTTCACTTATTCTCCAAGTAAACTTTAAATAGTTGTTACGCATACCAGGTGAGTTTACAGCCCCACTTTTACTTTATACTCTTTTGGGGGAGAGAAACATGCTGCTTTCATAAACGTTACATTACATTGGTTTTGTTTTGTTTACTGCATATACCTGATACTATGGTGTTATAGTTTGCCCTTCGGACCGTTAATATGCAAATAGTGAGGTGATTATTAGTAGATCTACTTGGGTTTGACACGCCCCCACCCGGGCTAGTCGCGCTAGCTAGACTGGAGGTCTAACGGGTGAATGGTCAGCCTGTTTTACAGTGTTGTGGTGTGGGATCCACAGCCGGCATAATTTATTACTATTGATTACGTGTCAGCTCGGTCACGAATTCTACACATAGTGATTGCTATGGGCTAGCTACCCATTATATGCTTTGATTACTAAATCCGGGAATTACATTACTGATACTTACTGTTTTCTGATAACGTGTGAACTCACCAATCTTGTACTGACTTTTGCATGTTTCTCTCTCAGGACATTGATGTGGCACGTTTAGGAGCACAACATCAACTGTATGTCATTCCCTTTCATCCCCAAACTGTTTTAAGATTTAATTTCATGTACTTTACATAAATTGGATTGGACTCGTGTTTGCGTGTTCCAAAACCGTTGTTAAATGTTTTCCTGTTTTCGCTTCCGCAATACTTAAATACAAGTTGGTTTATTTCATTATTACTAAGAAACTATTATGTTTTGTAATTATCAAGTTTGGCGTAATTGATGCTTATCTGAGATCCTGGTTATGTCACACGCCTAGCGGTAAACCCCGTTTGTGGAAAGTGAGGGTGTGACAATATGTAACATAGTCACGTATATGTAACTCAAGTTGTATATACATGAAACAGATTACATATATGTCTACTCCAGTTGCATATACGTAAACATGGTTAACAAATCAACAAAATGCTACCCACATATACATTAACTCCTGTTACATTTTTTAGGTATCTATTGATAATTTTTTATAGAACTAAAGTTTTAGGTTTTTGTGATTGCTACGTATATGTAATCAAGTTATATATGGAAGCATGTCTGCATATGCGTATTTTTTAATAATTCAACATCATGTTTGTACTAGTGTGTGTTGTAGTTACATATACGTAATTCACAATAGCTACAAAAGGTATCAACGTGGTTTTAGTTTGTTAGAAGATTTTCAATTTGATTTTATTATGTTTACATATATCTAAGAAAGTTACTTATGTGTTTACATATACGTAAGCAGTAAACATATGGTTGCATATGTTGGATTATATAAAAACAATGAAGATGAAGTAAATTGTTGATTAATGAAGATAATGTAAGTGAAGCTCAAGTTGTCTAATACATATGTGAAACATGTCATAAATACAGTGAAGAAAGGAAGATGACGAGTACCTATAGGAACAGTTACATATACGTAACTTATGTTACATATATGTAAGTTGCATATAACCATCTATGAAGATGATAACAGAATGTCAATGTTACGTATACGTAACAGTTCAGGATTGAAAATGAACTCGATAACAGAATGCCAATATTACGTTCATGTAACACCCCAAAAATTTTCCTAAGCGAGTCAACGAATAATAATGGGCTTAGACGAAAACCATTTAATAAATATAAAATGGTTGTGGGCATTAGACCGAGTTAACCCTTCGGGTCACGAGTTTAACGAGTTTGGGGTTGCGGAAATGCCAGACCTATATATAGAAGGATCAGCTGAGCAACTCTCATTTCAATCAAACGCCCAATTCTAGAGAGAGAAAGTGTAGAGAGAGAAAGTGTCGGATCGAAGCTCGGTTGGCCAAGGATCAAAGGCTGGTGTTTGTGGACTCCTAAACTACAAGAATCAAGGTAAGAAATGTAGTTAAATTGCTCCATTTGGTGGAAACCCCGGGTTTGGGGTTTTGGGTTTTAAAAGTGGCAAGAATCGCCCAAAAACACACGTTTTAGGTAACAAAACATGTAAGAAGCTTAGATTTAGGTTCCTGGATGATAACCCACGGGTTTGTGTAACACCCGTATATTCTTTTAAAGAAATAAAAGAATAAAAGAGAAAGAAAATGGGGGAAAAGAAAGTCAACCCCAAAGTTGAGGGACCAAAAGTGTAAAAAAGGGCTAAGTTGGTGAAAAGTTGGTGAATAAAGGGGTATGGCCGCCCATTTTGGCCTGTCAACATGCTCTCATTCGGATTTTAGAGAGAGAAAGCAGAGAAACTTTCGGACATTTGAAGAACAAGAAGAAGAAATTCGAGTTTAAGGTAAAGTTGAGTGTTCTGAGTTGTTCTTGGCAAAATTAGCCTCGGTTAAAATCTTATGAGTGTTTCTATGTGTTCAAATGTGTGTTTAGAAGGTTTCTAAGTGTTGGAATCGTTTGAAGAAGCTCGGGTGAAGAGTGTTAAGATTGGAAGAAGCAAAGGTGAGTTCTAGACTCCGTATTTCACATGTTTTACAACTTTTGGGGCTGAAATACATGTAAAAATGTTTAACACTTATTATGAATGTTGCCCGTATGTGCATGCGTATGTATGTTAGTGATTTATGTTACGATTCATGCTTAGTATTGTATGTACATGTTTAGAACTAAGTATTATGATGTTTGGAGACTGGATATGAATTAGATACATGATTAGACTGCTAATACGACTAATAAGACCAAATAGTGGTCATATGTCTGTAACTTTGACTTAGAAAAACCAAGTACAAGGTGATATGTCTAAATAGTGCTTATACGACCCATGAAATTTGCCTTAGAAATATTTTAAGGGTTATATGTCTGAACAGTGGTCGTATGACCATTATAAATTTTCTAAGTATAGGGTTATATGTCTGAACAGTGGTCGTATGACCATTAGAAATTTTCTAAGTATGGGGTTATATGTCTGAACAGTGGTCGTATGACCAGTAGAAATTTCCTAAGTATGGGGATGATACGACCGAACAGTGGTCGTATGACCTGTAAAGATTTCCTAAGTCTGGGGATGATACGACTGAACAGAGGTCGTATGACTAGGAAATTTTCTGTTTAAGGTGAAACGATTGAGCAGGGCTCATACGACTGAGCAGGGCTCATACGACTGAATAGGCCTCATACGCCCAAACACTTAAATTTTACAGAAATTTTCTGGAAATCTGATTTATGGGATTTTGACCAGAGTTGACTAGGGTTAATAAATGATGATGTTTTATGAATGTAATGATGATAATTGATTGATATTACTACTTATTACTACATGATTTTAGTTCATTTTTATTATTATTAACAATATTATTATTATTTTAATATTGTTAAGTATGCACTGGCATGACGAAGAATGACTAAGATTTAACGAAGAGCATAATCATTAATAAGTAAAATATTAATGATAATGAGAAATGGAACGTAAAGTGGAAGATAATGAAAGGGGAACATGATGAATGAATGCATGCATTAATAAATGACGAATGAACGTAAGAAAGGCTTGCAAGCAAATGAATGGAGGTGCACACCCCTGGCAGGTGTTAGCTCACTGTGATGCGGGTTAGCTACCCCGAAGGATGCACACAGGGTCAATCTTTGAGATTGATAATGAGGTGAGCAACTACGTGTTGCAACAGACTCGGTTAGCAGGCAAATCATGAGATTTGCCATTGAGGAGAGCAGCCGTGTGGCTGCAACACACTTGGCTAACATATTGATAATGAGGTGAGCAACTACGTGTTGCAACAGACTCGGTTAGCAGGCAAATCATGAGATTTGCCACTGAGGTGAGCAGTCGTGTGCTGCAACAGACGTTGGCTAACATATGATAGAATGAATGAATGAACGTAGGAAAGAATGTAATGAACTCATGAATGAAAGAAATGATCGTACGTATGCAATGAATGTATGAATAAATGATGTATAAACGTATGTAATGTATGATGAATGAAAGTAAGATACGTACGAACGAAAAGAACGAATATGAAAGAAAGAATACGTAAGAATATGAATGTTAACGATGACTGACGGCACCGAACGAAAAGTTAATGATGAACGACGAAGATAATAATAATATTATCTGTGTACGTACTTGTGTGACCGCATATAAGTAAAGAAAGGTTTTCCTTGAAATGAAAAGTAAAGTATTTTAATCTACAAAACTAGAACTCACTCAACGCTGACTTTTATGTATTTTCCAGTTGGCAGGTACCAGGTTGCTGAGGATGGCACACGGGATGGCTACACACGACGGGCGGACAAGATATCCATTTATGTTTTGATGACTGTTGTTTTGTAATTCATTCGACTAATTATTTTGTGACTTACGAACTAGAATGTATTGCTTAACAACAGTGTTTTAAATGAATGAAGGGTTTTTGCCAACTTAATTCCGCTGCTTAATTTTATAATAGTATGTTTTATGCTGTGATGTGTGATGACATATGAGGTGCCCGGCGGAACGGGGCCTTACAAGTTGGTATCAGAGCTAAAGTTTAAGTGAAACGGGTAAATTTTTCAAAAATAAACCTTAACTTAAAATAAGAATGGGACGGAAAGAGGGATGTCAGCCTGAGTAGCCAGGTGCCATCAGGTATTGCTTTTCTTAATAGCTAATCAGTATTATGTGCATGTGCTATGTGATTTATGTGTTCTTAGTAGATTTAGATGCTGATGTAGTCAGGATAGGGAGTGCTTGGGGTGTGAAGAGTAAAGTAAAGTGGCTAATCACAACTGGGCCACTGTAATTAGGGACTTACTATACTTGACATAAACTGAGCTGTTCCTTGAATGACTGTTTTAGGTTTGAATCTTATAGTGCATAGGAAAATGGCTGGAAAGAAACCTTCTAAGGCTGCTAGGGTAGAGGTCATCCGCGTACGACTAGGAGCAGTGCTAAAGCTCCTAAGACGACTCCTGTGAACCCCGAGGTTCTTGACCGAATGAAGAAACTAAGAATGCTAGTCTGAATGCCTCAGCTAGGGAGGCGATTGCTGATGAGGTACACCATGTCCTACAGGCAGTTATGCCATCTGTAGTGACTGATGTTATTCGAGCTATGAGGAACGAGGAGAGGAAGGAGAAGGAGGACACGAGAGGGTCGACTGGAAAGGAAAGCAAGGGAGAAGAGGAACGACCAGATCCTGAGATAATAGTATCTGATAAGGAAGGGGATGATGTAGTAGGGGTGACGACCAAGGGTGCAGTTACGGGGCATTTCAGAGGTGCAAGCCCCCGATTTTCAATGGCAATGGCACTGCTGCAACCGCTCACCGAGGGTAAGGGAGATGGAAGCGGTACTCGAGATCAGCGAGTGCCGTTGAGGATCAGAAGGTGAAGTTTGCCACGCACTCCTTTACTGACTCAGCACTATGCTGGTGGGACAATATTGTCCAAGCTGAGGGTTCCAGGGCCATCGGGAAAATGAGGTGGACAGAGTTGAAGAAGCTAGTAATTCAGGAATTCTGTCCTCACAGAGAACTCGATAAGGTCGAGAGGGATTTCCGCAACTCGAGGCGGGAGCCATGACATACCAGCAATACACTACCAAATTCAATGAGATGGCGAGGCTGGTGCCGGATCAAGTAACACCGGTATCCCGAAAGATTAACCGGTACATTCAGGGACTGCCAGCTGACATCCGCAGGCACTTGATTACTGCCCGACGAGCACCTTTAGGTCGGCAGTAGACTTAGCTGGAAGGCTCTATGACGGGAGGGAAGTGATGGTGGTGGAGGCAAAGAAAGCTGGTGGTACTAACCGGAACTGGAATGGGAAACGGTTTGGGCGTGGTGGCTTTACCCCGAATAACAAGAAGGCGAGAAGGGATGACCGTAGGGTGGGGTCACCAAGCTCGGGACCCAAAAGATGTGACAAGTGTGGTAAGGAGCACGGTGGTGAATGTAGGTGGGGGTTAAACGTCTGTTTCAGGTGTGGGAAATCCGGTCATATGGCTAGAGACTGTAAGGCTACGAGGTGTTTCAACTGCGGTGAAGTGGGGCATATGAGTAAGGATTGCAGGAAGTCGAGGGCTGAGAGTTCCGGGGGAAAGAAGGTGGCCGGGACTGAGGGGCAGAAGACGAGTGCCAGAGCTTTCACCATGACCAGAGAGGAGGCTAGGACGGACCCCGATGTTGTGTCAGGTACGTTTCTAGTAAATCAGACTCTTGCTTCTGTGTTATTTGATTCTGGTGCTAGTAAGAGTTTCATTTCTGCTACTTCTGTGCTAAATTGCCTGTTAGTGGTAAATGCATTGATGAGCCTTTGAAGTAGAAACCGCTATTGGTAAGTCCACTAGAGTTACTGATATGATAGAGGACTGGCCATAGAATTAGAAGGTCATAGGTTTGCTGCTAGATTACATGTGATGCCCCTAGGTGGATTTGATGTAGTACTAGGGATGGATTGGTTGGCAACCTATGAAGCGAATATCGTATGTCGGAAGAAGATGATTAGATTGACGGCATCTGACGGAAGTCTGGTGACAATATACGGTGATCGGGTAACGATGATTCCGAAGGTGATTTCGATGGCGGTGGCGGGGAAGTGCATGAGGCGTGGGTGCAACGCCTACCTATGTTTGTGAAGGATGTGGAAACGCCAACACCACAACTATCCGACGTTTCGGTTGTGTGTGAGTTTCCAGATGTGTTCCCGGAAGACTTATCAGCATTGCCACCTGACCGCGAAATCGAATTCAAATTGACTTGATACCCGGTGCCCAACATGTTGCTAAAGCACCGTATCGATTGGCTCCGACTGAGATGAAGGAGTTGATGGAGCAACTGCAAGAGTTGCTTGACAAGGGCTTTATTAGACCGAGTATCTCTCCTTGGGGTGCTCCGGTCTTATTGTGAAGAAGAAGGACGGTAGCATGAGGATGTGCATCGACTATCGTGAGTTGAACAAGCTAACGGTAAAGAATCGGTATCCGTTACCGACGATTGACGACTTGTTCTATAATACCCGTAATAATAATAATAATAATAATAATAATAATAATAATAATAATAATAATAATAATAATAATAATAATAATAATTTATTAAAGTTTATTAACTTAGAAATAATTAAAAATTTTTGGTTTAATAATTCCAGGGGGCTAGTGGTCATTTTTAAAACTTGGAATTCATATTTTGGTCATAAAATAATAAAGGAAGAAAACTCAGGGACCGATTGTGTAAATTTTTTTTAAACTCAGTTCCCCTCCCCGTTTTTCCGATCACCTTCGCCGGCCACACACCGCGGCCCTCCGCGAGCCTCCACAAGCCAAAATAACGCGGTTTTACACGATTGACCTTCCCGACATCTTCGAGTAGGTGATTCGAACCTGTTCCCCACCTTAATTTGAATAATCGAGTGATCAATCCACTAAACCACTTTCGACCGAAAGTTCGGCCTACCAACCACTAAACCGACCACTACAACTAAATAATAATCGAAAGTATATATGCACTGACAATTGCCTGACCCTCTAAAACCTTCCATCGAGTCCCATTCGATTTGAAAACACATAAAACATAAATTTAATTCACACTCACTGTCGCGACCTGCAACTCATCTGAAACCCAATCTGCAATCAAGTTTAATCGAATTAAATAGAGGGCTTTTCATCATTTGATCGATTAGAAGCTTCCTGTAAAACGAATTGAATTATTATTCACATTTGCACATCGATTGGACCTCGGGCAGCCGCAACCTATACCTCGATTGTTCTTGACGTTTTGCACCTCAAATCAGGTAATTAGAACCACCTACTTACTCGGTTTCACATGGGCAATCAAAGCCCTAAGCTTGATTTCATATACAACAGCCAATTGGGGTTCGATTTGGGGTGAATCAATTCTAGGGTTCTTGCAATTTGGGGATTTCTCTTTAATGTGTGTTTAAAAGTAAAGGAACCCAACATAAACCAAGGCTGCGGCCCTGGTTCACTGGTTCACCGGTTCACGCAACACACTGCTTAACACAAGGTCCCGGGTTCGAACCCGGTTGTCCACAACCATTTTTTAAGCCTTTTTGGCTTTAAAAAATTAAATAAAATTTCTAAAAATTATAAAAAAATCAGTTTTATAAACCTTGTTATTTTAAAAGTTATTTAATCATTTTCTGTAAATTTATTTATTTAAACCTTAACAATTCGTATATATAAATATTAACAAATATTATAATTAGTTATTTTTATAAAAATAAACTTTAAATAGTGGGAATCATTAAGATGTTATTAGCCATTATGTTATCCTTGAATCTTAGATATCCTAATTAGTATTCTAGTTCATTGCCTTTGATCATAGGATGCCCGTTTGCATAAGTACTCGTTTAATTCGGTTTACGTTTTAAACATATCTTCCTTGCTTAACTTAGTAAACTTGATATGAACCTATTTTAATATTGTTTTAGCTACTGAAAATATAAGTATTTTGACCAAATTAAGATTTAGTCATTAACTGAGCATTTTAAACAAGTCACACGTTTAACTAGTTTTTATGAGTAGTTTGGGATGTGATTTTATAAATGACAAACGGATTCATAATATGGTTAGCCAAATTTTTCAGAAGTCAATCATGATTATACTTATTTATAAAAATATTTCCAGACCCGTAACGAACGTATTTTAACTAGAAATAATTTTACGGTTTACCAAAATACCCTTGACTTAGGCCCGTATTTTACAGCCAATTTACAGAGGCCGTAACTCTTCATAACAGATTCAAATCAGTTAAACCTTATGTCCATGACGAAGTTCGTCGAAAAACGAATCTGTTGATATACAAAACATCGAAAAACTCATTCGTTTAGACCCCAAAACGATCGTTTTCGTAACAGCTAGCAGTTCTGCGCAGATGTAAAGATCCACGTTTTTCTCATATTTCAGTAATCCAAATCAGAAACTTATCTAAAAAAAAGTTGTTTAGAAATCACTAGTCTAGTAAACTGGCAATTTTCAGAATTTTTAAACGTCGTTTAATATTTTTAACGAGTGCGAAAATACAGGGGCAGAACTGAAATTTTCCCAATCTGAAATAAGAAAATCTAAACGATAACTTGAATTACAATATCGTAGGTTCTCGCGGCGTTAACTGAACCTAGACTTTGTTTCTGATTATTGTCATTCGTGTATAAGGTACGGATTCTGTTTCCTTATTATCATAAGTATTTACTTTTGGTTTCGTTACTTTGCAGTACAGATTCCTGATTTCTGTCTCGTATTCGATTTCCATTCATTTCTAGTTTTGATTCCTGTCATACTTAAATAATGTGTTTTGATTCTGTTATAAGTAGCTAGACTACTTTATATTTCTGAATTTGTTACCCGAGCTCTCCCTATCTTGGGGGTGACCAAGACGCGTTATTGCGGCATCGATAACGTGGCACCAACCGTGGCGGTGAGCTTAGATCACGATGTCTCTAAAGAGGACTCTGAAATTATGTCTGGTTATATATTATTTCCTCAGAGGCGTATGGATCGATCCTAGGCTAGTTCTGTTATTTCCTGATGGATGGTTACACACCATTCCATTCAGGACTCTGGTGAAATGTTTGTATGTCTGCCCATACTCCATTTCACATTGGTTCACGGGCTCGCTACCTGTGTTCTCCCTGTTCAGTTATTATATGATATGATTATTAGCTCGGGGTATGTTCTATCTGATATATGTCTTATGACGTATGTTCTATTTGATATAAATATCTTATGATCTTGATTCTCCATTATCATCATGTCTGTTTATTTTTGATATCTGCCGATTCTTTGATTATCACCATGTCTGTTTATTTTGATTATCATCATGTCTGTTTATTTTTGATATCCGCTGATTCTTTGATTATCACTATGTCGTTTATTTTGATATCTGCTGATTCTTTGATTATCGTCATGTCTGTTTATTTTTGTTATCCGCTATTCCGTTCACTGAGCGTTATGCTTAGGCGTGCTTTTGTTTTCATGCACGTCAGGTCAGCAGGGTAATCCGGGAAACCAGTGAAGAGTGAATTGAAGACCAAGATTATCTGTGACTTCAATTAATGTATTGAACATCTTAATTAGGTTTTGGAATTTGAACTTGTAATCGTTTTTAATAATAGGAATGCATTTGGATTTTGATTACCGTGATAGTGACACGTCAGCCTTGTCGGGCTGGGGTGTTACAGTTGTGGTATCAGAGCAAAGGCTCTTCCTGTAGAAAACTTAAACATTAATAATAAACTTGTGAGGTTATGGGTAGACGTTGGGTTAGGATCTAATTTGTTTTCCAATCTAAATTCCAGTGTTCACACGTATATTTTCATTTCAGATGGCTCCTAAGAGACGTGTGAACAACCGCAATAAATCGAGTGGCCCTCATCTCATACTCCTCTTGAAACCCTCATTGCTAATGCTGTAAACGCTGCCATTTCTGGAATACTCCCTAATCTGATGACTCAGACTGCTCAAACAGTCATCCAGCAGATGCAACAGGCAAATTCGGAGGGAAACAACACAGGACCTCCACCCGGTGGAAATAACTCAGAGCCACCTTCTGGCGGGAACAACACTGGACCATCTTCCGGTGGAAATGCAACACCACCTGTGGCTGAGATTCATGTTTGGCTTGAGCGCTTTATGAAGCAAAGACCAAGATCTTTTAGTGATGCTGCTACACCGATGGATGCTCGGAACTGGATAGCTCATGTGGAAAAGATATCGAAGTGCTAGGAGTCGATGACCTATTTAAAACTAGGTTGGCTTCTTACAAACTGGAGGATGATGCTCTAGTTTGGTGGGAAGGGGTAAAACTTGCACATGGTGGAGAGGGTTATGCTGCTACCCTTCCTTGGGCCGATTTCCGCACAATATTCTTCCGAAAGTATTTCTCTGAGGTGGAACGAAGTGAGTATGCATGGGAATATGCATCTATTGAGCAACGAGATGGTGAACCTTGGCAAGAATTCATGGCAAGATTCTGTAGGCTGGCTAGTTTTCTTGGGGAAGCTGTAGGTAGCCCAGAGGTCCAAGCAGAAAAGTTGAAATGGTGCCAAACAACCAACTAATGGAGGATGAGTGTTTGCTCTGAACGCAAAGGATGCAGCAAACACACCAGGTATGACTCTTGATATTCCTCCCATATGTGAATCTGTCATATCTGAATAATCTAGTAGTCTTACCATGTAAATTATGCTTGTTATCTACTACTAAGTGTGCCATGGTAACATAAATTCTTTAGGTATTGTTTCTAGTACTCTCATGTTAGGAACTCGTGAAGTTCAAGTCTTATTTGATACTGGAGCAACACACTCCATAGTTTCTTAATCTTTTCTTAAACATCTAACGATGAGCCCAACATTATTAGAAAATACTTTGAATATTATGACTCCTATAGGAAACTCTGTTACAATCTCTCATGTGTATGAGGATTGTCCGATCCGAGTTGAATCGCTCATTCTTACAGCGGATCTGTTGCCCATGCAAATGGAAGATTTTGATATCATTTAGGGAATGGACTGGTTAACTCGGCATCATGTTACAATTGAGTGTCAGACTCGTCGCATTCTGTTTGGAGATCCCATCATCCTGAACTCATTTACCAGGGGACTAAACCTCGAAAAACTCTTCAAATAATTTCAGCACTTAAGGCTCGTAAATCCCTACTGCATGGCGCTGCAGGATTCCTTGCTTCAGTTAAAATTTTATCTCCTGAAGAGCCTAGTATTTCTGATTATCCGGTTGTTTGTGATTTTCCCGTGTTTCCTAAGGAGCTACCTGGACTTCCACCAGACCGCGAGGTGGAATTACTATTGATCTTATTCCTGGTGCTGAGCTGATTTCCAAGGCACCTTACCGTATGGCACCACTTGAACTCAAAGAACTGAAGGAGCAATTACAGGAGTTATTAGATCTTGGATTTATTAGACCAAGTGTCTCACCTTGGGGTGCACCTGCCCTATTCGTGAAGAAGAAAGATGGTTCTTTGAGACTCTGCATTGACTACAGATAACTCAACAAGATCACTATCCGTAATCGTTACCCTCTGCCTCGTATTGATGATTTATTTGACCAGCTTCAGGGTGCAAAGTGTTTCTCTAAAATCGATCTGAGGTCTGGTTACCATCAGCTAAAGATCAAAGATTCTGATGTCCCTAAATCTGCCTTCCGTATGCGATATGGTCACTATGAATTCTTGGTTATGCCGTTCGGGTTAACGAATGCCCCAACTGTTTTCATGGACCTAATGAACCGAGTTTCCATGACTATCTGGATAAGTTCGTCATCGTCTTTATAGATGACATTCTTATCTATTCTAAGAGTAAGGAGGAACATGAAGACCATCTTCGTATCGTGCTTGAAACTCTGCGTAAAAGAAGCTTATGCTAAGTTTTCAAAATGTGAATTTTGGTTGAGTCAAGTAGCCTTTCTGGGTCATGTGGTCTCTGCAGATGGTATTATGGTGGATCCAGCAAAGATAGAGGCAATCACTAATGGCCAAGACCTACTTCAGCCACAGAAGTCAGGAGTTTTCTTGGTCTTGCTGGTTACTATCGTAGATTTGTCGAAGGGTTCTCTGTTATTGCTTACCCCTTACGCAACTTCTAAGGAAAGGGGTTAAGTACTCTTGGAATGATGAGCGGAAGAAAAGCTTCGAAGAGCTTAAGAAGAGATTGGTGTCTGCCCCGATTCTTACACTTCCATCGGGTACGGGTGGATATCAGATTTATAGCGATGCCTCTAAAAAGGGACTTGGATGTGTGCTAATGCAGCATGGTAAGGTCATTGCTTATGCTTCGCGGCAGTTGAAACCTTATGAGGTTAATTATCCTACGCATGATCTTGAACTTGCTGCTGTTATTTTCGCGCTGAAAATATGGCGTCACTATCTTTACGGAGAGACTTGTGATATTTTTACTGATCACAAGAGCTTGAAATACATCTTCACACAAAAAGAACTAAACATGAGGCAAAGAAGATGGTTAGAGTTGTTAAAAGATTATGATGCCAATATTCAATATCATCCGGGAAAGGCCAATGTGGTAGCTGATGCTCTTAGTAGGAAGAGCTCAGGAACAGTAGCCTCCCTACAGCTACAGCCTCAGAACATTACCGATCTTGATAGATTGGGTATTGGCCTACATATTGGCAAGAGTGACGGATATCTCGCTAGTCTTCAGATTGAATCAGACTTAATATTCCGGATTAGAACACACAGAAAGACGATGGTGAACTCTGGGCAATCTTACAGAATGTGGAGATTGGTAAGCAATCAGAATTCAGAGTAGATGAGCATGGAGTAATATGGTGTGGTAAACGTTTATGTGTGCCTAATGATTCTTCTCTTCGAGAATCATTATTAGCTGAGGCACATAGTTCTCCGTTCTCTATCCATCCAGGATCTACTAAGATGTATCGTGATCTTCGTCAGAATTTCTGGTGGAATGGTATGAAAGAAGACGTGGCTAAGTATGTTAGCCGTTGCCTTACTTGTCAGCAGGTCAAGATTGAGCATCAGAGAGCTAGTGGTTTGCTTCAGCCACTACCTATTCCTGTATGGAAATGGGATGATATTTCCATGGATTTGTGACAGGGTTGCCAAGGACATTAAGAAGAATGATGCAATATGGGTTGTAGTTGACAGATTGTCAAAGTCGGCTTACTTTCTCCCAATTCAGCAAGGATTTTCGGTTAGCAAACTATCTGAAGTGTTCACACAAGAGATTGTTAGACTTCATGGCACTCCGGTGCCTATCGTGTCTGATCGAGACCGAGGTTCACTTCTCGTTTTTGGAAGGGTTTGCAAGCTGCATGGGGTACCAAGTTGAGGTTTAGTACGACGTTTCATCCTCAGACTGACGGTCAGTCGGAGCGTACTATTCAGACACTTGAGGACATGCTTCGAGCTTGTGCCCTAGAGTGGACTGGGAACTGGGATTAGTACTTGTGTTTGGTCGAGTTTGCTTACAACAATAGTTGGCAAGCTAGCATTGGCATGGCACCTTTCGAATTATTGTGTGGTCGTAAATGTAGAGCACCTATTTGTTGGGAAGAGATCGGTGAAAGAGTCATCGAAGGACCCGAGTTAGTTCAAATCACGAATGAGAAAGTTGCTATTGCTAGAGAAAAGTTGAAGGAAGCTCAAAGCAGACAGAAAAGTTATGCAGACCGACACCGTCGACTTTTGGAGTTTAAGGTCGGTGACAAAGTATTCCTGAAGGTTTCGCCTTGCAAAGGCGTATGACGTTTTGGTCTAAAAGGGAAACTTAGTCCACGGTTTATCGGGCCCTTTGAAATTCTAGAAAGAGTTGGCGAGGTTTCGTATCTTTTGGCTTTACCACCTCAACTATCACAGGTGCATAATGTCTTCCATGTATCTCTTTTAAGGGGGTACAATTATCATCCTCTTCACGTTGTGAATTATCCGCTTCATTTGATTCGTGAAGACTTATCGTTCGAGAAGGAACCCGAGGCCATACTTGACCGACAAGAACGCATTATGCGAAAGAAAACTGTTCCTTTTGTCAAGGTATTATGGAAAAACCATTCCGAACGCGAAGCTACATGGGAGATAGAAGATGAAATCCGTCCCTAATATCCGAATCTTTTTACAGCTTAGTACTTGGTTTTTATTAATGTATTCTTGACATATTTTGGCTTTACGCTATAAAGATATCAGTTATTAATTTCTGACCATCAGACTAGCTATTACATGTTTCTATTTTTGTGAATAGCTCCGTCTCTGCATCTAAATGATTATGAGTTATCTCATCCACTCGCTGATTCTTTACTACTCCGTATACGTTATGTCATATCTTTGTTTGATCTGTACTTAGCAATTTCGTGGACGAAATTATTTTAAGGGGAGTAGAATTATAATACCCGTAATAAATAATAATAACAATAACAATAAGCAAGTGTTCTTAAGATACTTGATAGATTGTCAATCACTTTGTTCAAACTACATGCCGAGTCAAAAATTGCAATTTTTCCATGGAATTAATCGGTAAAAAAATTTATTAGCTTATGTGCCAAGTGATACGCAGCATTTTCGTGGGTCTGAAATAGTATAACTAACAACAATAACGCCTTAACAAAATACAAGTAGGCATAATATTTACATGTTTAAGCAATCTGCCTACACTCAAGGTTCAGGTTTGGAACTAAAACTTTAACAGTTGATCATTCTTGATTACAATGATGCAATAAACAAAATGGCATGCACGAAAATGCTATATCATGTGGATCACAATCACAACACAGTTAAACACTTAAGCTAATCATCACATTACACAGATCCAAACATTGATAATTGATCAATAAGCATAAAAGTAAAGAAATTCATGTGTAAATCATAATTAAGTTACCTTCAAGATCCCAAGAACCCTAGGAACATCTTCCTTCATGATCTTCCTCCTCAAATCCTTACAATACATCAACCTAATTGACTCAATATAAACCTCAACATCATCACAATCAGCAACCTCAACAATGTAGGGTGGTTGGCCTTGCTGACCCCCTTTATAACCCGACAGTTTAACCGCGAAAAACCGACTGTGACTGACCAAGATCTGCCTATGAGTATTCATACAAATAGATATACCATCTCTAGAGATCAATGTGCTTCACATCACTCGAATTCGGGTCATTGAACCGACTCCCGGGGCTCCGACAGGACAAAAGATACAACAAATGCTGTTGCATCAGAGCTTGCCTATCAATAACAGAAGGCCGATTCACATGATTATTGGGGTTTTTTTAGGGTTTGTGTATGACCCATTGGTGTTTGGGTTAATGGGGTTCTTGCAATTGGGTTCATTCGCCATCATCTCGAACAGGGTCGGGCTGGATCGGGTCTTGTCGACGGTGGGCGGCGGCGGCGACATCGGATTCAAGAGTCCGGCGGTGAGAAACAACAAAATCGAAAGAACCCACAACTTTTCACTGATAATCAGATGATATACCGGAGTAAAACTCGCCGGCGGTGGGTTTCGATTGCACTATCGACGGTGGATCGCCGGCGGCTGCGGAGCTGTGAATTGCTTGAAGCCGGCGACTGGCTGAAGACTCCATTGATTGAAATCAAAGACTCCGTACGATTGAACTGTTTTTACTATTCATTTACTATTCATTTCAACTTGTTTTTAAATATATAGGGAAATAATAATAATAATAATAATAATAATAATAATAATAATAATAATAATAATAATTTATTAAAGTTTATTAACTTAGAAATAATAAAAATTTTTGGTTTAATAAGTCCAGGGGGCTAGTGGTCATTTTTAAAACATAGAATTCATATTTTGGTCATAAAATAATAAAGGAAGAAAACTCAGGGACCGATTGTGTAAATTTTTTTTAAACTCAGTTCCCCCCCTTTTTTCCGATCACCTTCGCCGGCCACACACCGGCGGCCCTCCGGCGAGCCTCCACAAGCCAAAATAACGCGGTTTTACACGATTTGACCTTCCCGACATCTTCGAGTAGGTGATTCGAACCTGTTCCCCACCTTAATTTGAATAATCGAGTGATCAATCCACTAAACCACTTTCGACCGAAAGTTCGTCCGACCAACCACTAAACCGACCACTACAACTAAATAATAATCGAAAGTGTATACGCACTGACAATCGCCTGACCCTCTAAAACCTTCCATCGAGTCCCATTCGATTTGAAAACACACAAAACATAAATTTAATTCACACTCACTGTCGCGACCTTCAACTCATCTGAAACCCAATCTGCGATCAAGTTTAATCGAATTAAATAGAGGGCTTTTCATCATTTGATCGATTAGAAGCTTCCTGTAAAACGAATTGAATTATTATCCACATTTGCACATCGATTGGACCTCGGGCAGCCGCAACCTATACCTCGATTGTTCTTGAGGTTTTGCACTTCAAATCAGGTAATTAGAACCACCTACTTACTCGGTTTCACATGGGCAATCAAAGCCCTAAGCTTGATTTCATATACAACAACCAATTGGGGTTCGATTTGGGGTGAATCAATTCTAGGGTTCTTGCAATTTGGGGATTTCTCTTTAATGTGTGTTTAAAAGTAAAGGAACCCAGCATAAACCAAGGCTGCGGCCCTGGTTCACTAGTTCACGCAACACACTGCTTAACACAAGGTCCCGGGTTCGAACCCGGTTGTCCACAACCATTTTTTTAAGCCTTTTTGGCTTTAAAAAAATTAAATAAAATTTCTAAAAACTATAAAAAAATCAGTTTTATAAACCTTGTTATTTTAAAAGTTATTTAATCATTTTCTGTAAATTTATTTATTTAAACACCTTAACAATTCGTATATATAAATATTAACAAATATTATAATTAGTTATTTTTATTAAAATAAACTTTAAATAGTGGGAATCATTAAGATGTTATTAGCCATTATGTTATCCTTGAATCTTCGATATCCTAATTAGTATTCTAGTTCATTGCCTTTGATCATAGGATGCCGTTTGCATAAGTACTCGTTTAATTCGGTTTACGTTTTAAACATATCTTCCTTGCTTAACTTAGTAAACTTGATATGAACCTATTTTGATATTGTTTTAGCTACTGGAAATATAAGTATTTTGACCAAATTAAGATTTAGTCATTAACCGAGCATTTTAAACAAGTCACACGTTTAACTAGTTTTTATGAGTATTTTGGGATGTGATTTTATAAATGACAAACGGATTCATAATATGGTTAGCCAGATTTTTCAGAAGTCAATCATGATTTATACTTATTTACAAAAATATTTCCAGACCCGTAACGAACATATTTTAACTAGAAATAATTTTACGGTTTACCAAAATACCCTTGACTTACGCCCGTATTTTACAGCCAACTTACAGAGGCCATAACTTCTTCATAACAGATTCAAATCAGTTAAACCTTATGTCCATGACGAAGTTCGTCGAAAAAAGAATCTGTTGATATATAAAACATAAAAAAACTCATTCGTTTAGACCCCCAAACGATCATTTTCGTAACAGCTAGCAGTTCTGCGCAGCTGTAAAGATCCACGTTTTTCTCATATTTCGGTAATCCGAATCAGAAACTTATCTAAACAAAAGTTGTTTAGAAATTACTAATCTAGTAAACTGAAAATTTTCAGAATTTTTAAACATTGTTTAGTATTTTTAACGAGTGCGAAAAGACAGGGGCAGAACTGAAATTTTCCCAATCTGAAATAAGAAAATCTAAACGATAACTTGAATTACAATATCGTAGGTTCTCGCGGCGTTAACTGAACCTAGACTTTGTTTCTGATTATTGTCATTCGTGTATAAGGTACGGATTCTGTTTCCTTGTTATCATAAGTATTTACTTTTGGTTCCGTTACTTTGCAGTACAGATTCCTGATTTCTGTCTCGTATTCGATTTCCGTTCATTTCTAGTTTTGATTCCTGTCATACTTAAATAACGTGTTTTTGATTCTGTTATAAGTAGCTAGACTACTTTATATTTCTGAATTTGTTACCCGAGCTCTCCCTATCTTGGGGGTGACCAAGACGCGTTATTGCGGCATCGATAACGTGGCACCAACCGTGGCGGTGAGCTGAGATCACGGCGTCTCTAAAGAGGACTCTGAAATTATGTCTGGTTATATTATTATTTCCTCAGAGGCGTATGGATCGATCCTAGGCTAGTTCTGTTATTTCCTGATGGATGGTTACACACCATTCCATTCAGGACTCTGGTGAAATGTTTGTATGTCTGCCCATACTCCATTTCACATTGGTTCACGGGCTCACTACCTGTGTTCCCCCTATTCAGTTATTATATGATATGATTATTAGCTCGGGCTATGTTCTATCTGATATATGTCTTATGACGTATGTTCTATTTGATATAAATATCTTGTGATCTTTGATTCTCCATTATCATCATGTCTGTTTATTTTTGATATCTGCCGATTCTTTGATTATCACCATGTCTGTTTATTTTGATTATCATCACGTCTGTTTATTTTTGATATCCGCTGATTCTTTGATTATCACTATGTCTGTTTATTTTTGATATCTGCCGATTCTTTGATTATCGTCATGTCTGTTTATTTTTGTTATCCGCTATTCCGTTCACTGAGCATTATGCTCAGGCGTGCTTTTGTTTTCATGCACGTCAGGTCAGCAGGGTAATCCGGGAAACCAGTGAAGAGTGAATTGAAGACCAAGATTATCTGTTACTTTAATTAATGTATTGAACATCTTAATTAGGTTTTGGAATTTGAACTTGTAATCGTTTTTAATAATGGGAATGCGTTTGGATTTTGATTACCGTGATAGTGACACGTCAGCCTTGTCGGGCTGGGGTGTTACATGTTCAATCAGCTCCAGGGTGCCAGTTGGTTCTCGAGGATAGATCTTCGATCTGGCTACCACCAGTTGAAGGTGAAGGAGCAGGACATTCCTAAAACAGCTTTTCGTACGCGTTATGGACACTATGAGTTTCTCGTTATGTCATTTGGTCTAACTAACACGCCAGCTGCTTTTATGGATTTGATGAACCGAGTGTGTCGGCCAATGTTAGATAAATCAGTGATTGTGTTCATCGATGATATCCTGATTTATTCGAGGAGCGAAGAGGAGCATGCCGGTCACATTCGAGAAGTATTGGAGACTTTGAGAAGGGAGAAACTGTATGCCAAGTTCTCCAAATGTGCTTTCTTGCTACGCGAGGTGCAATTTCTGGGTCACGTGGTAAATGCAGAGGGAATCATGGTGGACCCAGCAAAGGTTGAGGCTGTGATGCAATGGAAATCACTAAAGACGCCATCTGAGATTCGTAGCTTCTTGGGATTGGCGGGCTATTACAGGAGATTTATTCAAGACTTCTCCAAGATAGCCTCACCTTTGACTATGTTGACTCGCAAGGATGTGAAATTCGTGTGGGGTCGAGAGCAGGAGGCGGCCTTTAAGGAGTTAAAGTCAAGACTAACACAAGCTCCTGTCTTGACATTGCCCGAGGGAAATGAAGACTTAGTGGTCTATTCAGATGCATCTTATTCCGGGCTAGGTTGCGTGTTGATGCAACGTGGAAGGGTAATAGCCTATGCATCTCGACAACTGAAGACCCATGAAGTCAACTATCCCACACACGATCTAGAATTAGCCGCGGTGGTTTTTGCGTTGAAGATTTGGCGGCACTATCTATACGGGACGAAGTGCATAATCTTCACCGACCACAAGAGCTTGAAGTACTTCTTTGAGCAGAAGGACCTAAACATGAGGCAGAGGCGGTGGTTGGAGCTGATAAAAGATTATGATTATGAGATCCATTACCACCCGGGCAAAGCCAATGTGGTGGCTGATGCCCTTAGCCGGAAGGAAAGGCCTGAGCCGATTCGGGTGAAGGCTTATCAGCTGATTATGACCTCCGATGTTATGACACAGGTTAAGGAGTTTCAAGACGAGGCTTTGAAAGAAGGTCGTCTTAACTCCGAAAGGATGAGAGGTCTAGTTACGGAATTGGGTAAGAACACTTTTGGTGTTAAGACCCGATTTGGGCGGATGTGGATTCCTCGATACGGGGATCTACATGAAAAGATCATGGATGAGGCCCATAAGACTTGATACTCCATTCACCCCGGTGCTACCAAAATGTACCACGATATGAAGAAGGATTACTGGTGGCCGGGTATGAAACGTGGCGTAGTGGAGTACATGAGTAAATGCCTAACTTTCTTACAAGTAAAGGCAGAACACCAGAAGCCTTACGGGAAGATCCAACCGTTGGATATACCCGAGTGGAAGTGGGAGCACATCACCATGGACTTCATCACAAAGTTACCACGTACCCCTAAAGGATATGATGCTATATGGGTGATAGTTGACCGCTTGACAAAGAGTGCCCACTTCCTACCGATCCGCGAAACGTACTCATCTGAAAGATTGGCGGATCTGTTCATCAAGGAAATTGTAGCTCGTCATGGTGTACCGGTGTCTATTGTGTCTGATCGTGACACCCGGTTTACCTCCAAGTTTTGTAAGAGATTTCATGATGCAATGGGGACGAGGCTACACATTAGTACAGCATATCACCCTCAGACAGACGGTCAGTCTGAGAGGACGATCCAAACACTCGAAGACATGCTTCGGGCGTGCATGATCGATTTTGGAGGAAGTTGGGATGATCACTTGCCGTTAACAGAATTCTCGTACAACAATAGCTATCATGCCAGTATTAGCATGCCACCCAACGAGATGCTATACGATAGGAGATGTAGGACGCCCGTATGTTGGGGGGACATTGGGCAAAAGAACTGGGAGGTGTTGAGGTGATTGAAGCAACGACTGAGAAATTGGAAAAGATCAAAGCCTTCATGAAGGCGGCGAAAGATAGACAAAATTCGTATGCTGACGAGAGGCGAAGACCGATAGAGTTCAAGGTTGGTGACCGAGTCATGTTGAAGGTCTCGCCCTGGAAAGGAATCATTAGATTCAGGAAACGAGGTAAGCTAAGCCCGAGATATATAGGACCTTTCCGAATTGTCGCACGAGTAGGAGAGGTAGCCTATCGACTTGAGCTGCCAGATGAGTTAAGTGGAATTCATCCCACATTCCATGTATCTCATCTGAGGAAGTGCTTAGCTGATGAAGATATGATTGTTCCACTGGAGGATATTGAAGTAGACGAACGGCTCAATTACGTGGAGCAACCAGTGGCAATCATTGATCGTAAAGAAAAGAGGTTGAGGAATAAAGTGGTTCCTCTTGTGCGTGTATAGTGGAAGCACAGGAAGGGATCCGAGTCTACGTGGGAGACTGAGGAGGAGATGAGACAACATTACCCACATCCGTTTGAGGAATAACAGGTTTCGGGGATGAAACCTATATAAGGGGGTGGACTTGTAACACCCGTATATTTCTTTAAAGAAATAAAAGAATAAAAGAGAAAGAAAATGGGGGAAAAGAAAGTCAACCCCAAAGTTGAGGGACCAAAGTGTAAAAAAGGGGCTAAGTTGGTGAAAAGTTGGTGAATAAAGGGGTATGGCCGCCCATTTTGGTCTGTCAACATGCTCTCATTCGGATTTTAGAGAGAGAAAGCAGAGAAACTTTCGGACATTTGAAGAACAAGAAGAAGAAATTCGAGTTTAAGGTAAAGTTGAGTGTTCTGAGTTGTTCTTGGCAAAATTAGCCTCGGTTAAATGCTTATGAGTGTTTCTATGTGTTCAAATGTGTGCTTAGAAGGTTTCTAAGTGTTGGAATCGTTTGAAGAAGCTCGGGTGAAGAGTGTTAAGATTGGAAGCAGTAAAGGTGAGTTCTAGACCCCGTATTTCACATGTTTTACAAACTTTTGGGGCTGGAAATACATGTAAAAATGTTTTACACTTATTATGAATGTTGCCCGTATGTGCATGCGTATGTATGTTAGTGATTTATGTTATGATTCATGCTTAGTATTGTATGTACATGTTTAGAACTAAGTATTATGATGTTTGGGGACTGCGATATGAATTAGATACATGATTAGGCTGCTAATACGACTAATAAGACCAAATAGTGGTCATATGTCTGAAACTTTAACTTAGAAAAACCAAGTACAAGGTGATATGTCTAAATAGTGCTTATACGACCCATGAAATTTGCCTTAGAAATATTTTAAGGGTTATATGTCTGAACAGTGGTCGTATGACCATTAGAAATTTTCTAAGTATGGGGTTATATGTCTGAACAGTGGTCGTATGACCATTAGAAATTTTCTAAGTATGGGGTTATATGTCTGAACAGTGGTCGTATGACCAGTAGAAATTTCCTAAGTATGGGGGATGATACGACCGAACAGTGGTCGTATGACCTGTAAAGATTTCCTAAGTCTGGGGATGATACGACTGAACAGTGGTCGTATGACTAGGAAAATTTTCTGTTTAAGGTGAAATGATTGAGCAGGGCTCATACGACTGAGCAGGGCTCATACGACTGAATAGGGCTCATACGCCCAAACACTTAGAATTTTTACAGAAATTTTCTGGAAATCTGATTTATGGGATTTTGACCAGAGTTGACTAGGGTTAATAAATGATGATGTTTTATGAATGTAATGATGATAATGATTGACCCTTATTACTACTGATTTTATTATCAGTATTTTATTATTATTAACAATATTATTATTATTTTAATATTGTTAAGTATGTACTGGCATGACGAAGAATGACTAAGATTTAACAAAGAGCATAATCATTAATAAGTAAAATATTAATGATAATGAGAAATGGAACGTAAAGTGGAAGATAATGAAAGAGGAACATGATGAATGAATGCATGCATTAATAAATGAACGAATGAACGTAAGAAAGGCTTGCAAGCAAATGAATGGAGGTGCACACCCCTGGCAGGTGTTAGCTCAACTGTGATGCGGGTTAGTTACCCTGAAGGATGCACACAGGGTCAATCTTTGAGATTGATAATGAGGTGAGCAACTACGTGTTGCAACAGACTCGGTTAGCAGGCAAATCATGAGATTTGCCACTGAGGTGAGCAGCCGTGTGCTGCAACAGACTTGGCTAACATATTGATAATGAGGTGAGCAACTACGTGTTGCAACAGACTCGGTTAGCAGGCAAATCATGAGATTTGCCACTGAGGTGAGCAGCCGTGTGCTGCAACAGACTTGGCTAACATATGATAGAATGAAATGAATGAACGTACGAAAGAATGTAATGAACGTGAATGAAAGAAATGATCATACGTATGCAATGAATGTATGAATAAAATGAATGTATAAACGTATGTAATGTATGAATGAATGAAAGTAAGATACGTACGAACAAAAGAACAAATATGAAAGAAAGAATACGTAAGAATATGAATGTTAACGATGAACGGCACACGAACGAAAGTTAATGAATGAACGACGAAGATAATAATAATATTATCTGTGTACGTACTTGTGTGACCGCATATAAGTAAAGAAAGGTTTTCCTTGAAATGAAAAGTAAAGTATTTTAATCTACAAAACTAGAACTCACTCAGCAACGCTGACTTTTATGTATTTTGCAGTTGGCAGGTAACAGGTTGCTGAGGATGGCACACGGGGAAGGCTACACGGCGGGAAAGACTGACATCTATTTATGTTTTGACGATACTGTTGTTTTGTAATTCATTCGACTAATTATTTTATGACTTACGAACTAGAATGTATTGCTTAACAACAGTGTTTTAAATGAATGAAGGGTTTTTGCCAACTTACATCCGCTGCTTAATTTAATAATACGTATGTTTTATGCTGTGAATGACCAACTGTGAGGTGCCCGGGACCGGGGCCTTATAGTTTGGGTGGAAAGGATTGGATTTTTGGGTTAAAATGAGTTGATTCGTAAATTTCAGCTCGTTCTGCGAATTTAAGTACTCGTCCAGCGAAACTGTGAGTTCGTCCAGCAAAAATATGAGGATTTTCAGCGAGACTATAGTTTCGTTGCAGCGAAACTATACTTTCTCCTGGGCGAAACTACTGTTTTTATGATAACTTCGCTGATGCCCAGGTTGACCCTTAGGCACCGCGAAACTAGGGAATTCCAACGAAACTTGGGCGCTCATGGTAGCGAATCTGTCCAGCAAAACTGGCAGAAGACTGCCCAGCGAAATTAGCAGCGAAACTGCTGATTCGCCTAGCGAAACTACACTTTCGCTCGGGCGAAACTATTGCCGAAACTGGTAGCGAAATTAGGTAGAAATTAACTCTATTGAGTGTTAACTTAACTGCAGGCAGTGTAGTGTGATCCACGTCTTTAAAGCTTGATTGCGAGGCTGCTTGTCAAGCACAGGTGAGTTTCTAGGACCCCTCATTTACTTGTTTTAAACGATTTTGGGGCTGGAACACATATAAACTTGTTATGGAATTATGTATGGTTGATCGATTTGAGGTATGATCACGAGTAGTATGCTTAAGGTACGATTGTGGCCTGTGTGTGTCTGTATGATGTGTTAGTATGAGTCCCCAGGTTTAGGAGAGACAATTAGAGCTGTTGCGCCCGAGAAGGATGCATAGTCAAGTCCCGGCTTTCGGGATAAATATGGGAGCAAGTCCTTGCGTGGACGTTTCTGTAAGTGCCTGTAGATGACTAGTGATGTAGGCTATGTATGTATGATGTCGTGTATGATGATGTATAATTGATGTGTGTGTGCGTGTGTTCCTTATGATGGTGTATGTATATTTTTCACGACTCATGTGTTATGACGATAACGAACGAAGTATTATGTACGTAAAGTGAAAGATAATGAAAGAGGAACACAATAATAAATACATACATTAACGAACGAACGAATAAAGTCTTGCCACATTGAATAAGTCGATTGGTCCTTCTTTGTGATTGGCCATGGTCATGGTACCTCTACCGCTTACCTCTAGTACTGTGGCATACTCTTTATTGATTTATGGCCCGGTAGCTGAGACGGTTCGGGGTATAGCGTATGGTATTGGTACATTAGAATTCAATGTGCATGGAAGTATGAAACGGGATTCTTGTCATTCGACCACTGTAATCATAGCCGAGTGCTATGAAGTGGGTAAAGCCTGACAGAATCCATATGAGAAGATAAAGACGCTGATGTATAACGAATGATGAAGATAATAATGAATATTATCTCTGTGTACGTATGATGTATGATCATGTGAAACAAAACGGTTTCTAAAAGAAATATACTATGTTTACTATAAAAACTAGAACTCACTCAGTAACGCTGACTTTTTATGTGTTTCCAGTTGGCAGGTAGTGTTGCTGGGGATGGCACGAGGCGGCTACTCAGCTCTTTTGGGATGGCATTCTCTTTTTGATAATGCTGCAACGTCATGTGTTGTGGGCCCGTAACGCACGCATCACATTATGTTGCATGCCATTAGGAGATTCCTAAGGGTTCCGATGTACGGAATTACTTAAGGAATATTCTTTATGATGAAAAATTTTATGTTTTTATAATAGAGGTCACTGTTTAGGACCCTAAGATTGTTGAGGATTCACGTAAACGAGATTATCCGCGGTTTCGTATGCTCCAGCTACAATCATAGTAAAGCTAGGCAATGTAAAGAAAGCTTGTATTTTGTAATCAGGTCAACGATGTAATGCCTTGTAAAAGCTTTTATGATGAAATGAGAATGACCTTTTTATTAATTCCGCTACGTGATTTTATTATGCTTATATCAAATTTATTTTTTACGTGCGATGACGACCAACCGTAAGGTGCCCGGGAGCGGGGCCTTACAAGTTGGTATCAGAGCCAAAGTTTAAGTGAAATTGGTAAATTTTCCAAATAAACCTAAACTTAAACTGAAAATGGGACAGAAAGGAAGGGAATGCCATCTGAGTAGCTGCGTGCCATCAGGTATTTTCTTGAAAATTAACCAGTGTTACGTGCGCATGTTATGTGTTTATGTGTACTGTTAGACTTAGATACTAATGTAGTCAAGACAGGTAATGCTCGGGGTGCGAAGAGTAGAGTAAGTGGCTAATCACAACTGGCCACTGTAATTAGGGACTTACTATACTTAACATGAACTGAGCTATTTCCTCGAACGACCGTGTTAGTATTTGAACCTTTCAGTGTGTGATAGAAGATGGTCGGTGGTAGATCATCTAAAGCCCCACGTGGTGGAGGCGGTGGCGGAAGTGGTGCGGAACCACGAGCCGCAAGAGGAAGACCTAGACTAGAGAAGAAAGTTCCTGAAGAACCTGATACTACTCCTCCGGAGGGAGTGGAAGAGTCCTATGAAGTAGAAACTGCTATTGGTAAATCCACTAGGGTTACGGATGTGATAGAGAACTGTGCCGTAGAATTAGAAGGTCATAGGTTTGCTGCCAAGTTACATGTGATGCCCCTAGGAGGATTTGATGTTGTATTAGGAATGGATTGGTTAGCGACCTACGAAGCGAATATCGTGTGCCAAAGGAAAATGATTAGGCTGACGGCGGCGGACGGAAGTCCGGTGACAATATATGGCGATCGAGTTACGACGATCCCGAAAGTGATCTCGATGGCGGTGGCGGGAAAGTGTATGAGGCACGGATGTAGCACCTACTTATGTTATGTAAAGAATGTAGAGACGCCTACACCACAACTTTTCGAAGATAGCCTCACCTTCGACAAAATTGACTCGCAAAGACGTAAAGTTCATGTGGAGTCGAGAACAGGAGGAGGTCTTTGAGGACTTGAAGACGTGACTGACACAAGCTCCTGTCTTGACATTGCCTGAGGGAAATGAAGACTTAGTAGTCTATTCGGATGCCTCCTATTCTGGGCTAGGTTGCGTATTGATGCAACGGGGAAGGGTAATAGCCCATGCATCTCGACAACTGAAGACCCACGAAGTCAACTATCCCACACATGATCTAGAACTAGCTGCGGTGGTTTTCGCGTTGAAGATTTGGCGGCACTATCTATACGGGACGAAGTGCACCATCTTCACGGACCACAAAAGCTTGAAGTACTTCTTCGAGCAGAAAGATCTGAACATGAGGCAAAGGCGATGGTTAGAGCTGATCAAAGACTATGATTGTGAGATCCACTACCATCCGGGCAAGGCCAACGTGGTGGCGGATGCCCTTAGCCGGAAGGGAAGGCCGAGCCGATTCGGGTAAAAGCTTATCAGCTAATCATGACCTTCGACGTGATGACACAGGTTAAGGAGTTTCAAAATGATGCTTTGAAAGAAGATCGTCTTAACTCCGAAAGGGCGAGAGGTCTAGTTACGGAATTGGGAGAAAACACTCTTGGTGTTAAGACCCGATTTGGGCGGATGTGGATTCCTCGATACGAGGATCTACGAGGAAAGGTAATGGACGAAGCCCATAAGACTCGGTACTCCATTCATCCCGGGGCTACCAAGATGTATCATGATATGAAAAAAATTTTTTTTTATTGGTGGCCGGGTATGAAATGTGATGTAGTGGAGTACGTGAGTAAGTGCCTCACTTGCCTTCAAGTGAAGGCGGAACACCAGAAACCGTATGGGAAGATCCAGTCGCTGGATATACCCGAATGGAAGTGGGAGCATATCACCATGGATTTCATCATGAAACTACCACGTACCCCGAAAGGGGATGATGCTATATGGGTGATAGTTGATCGTTTGATGAAAAGCGCCCACTTCATACCGATCCGCGAGGCGTATTCATCTGAAAGGTTGGCGGATCTGTTCATCAATGCAATCGTAGCTCGTCATAGCGTGCCGGTGTCCATTGTGTTGGATCGTGACACACGTTTTACATCAAAATTTTGGAGAAGATTTCATGATGCGATGGGGACGAGACTACATATCAGCACAGCCTATCACCCTCAGACGGACGGCCAGTCTGAGAGGACGATCCAGACACTCGAAGACATGCTTCGAGCGTGTGTGATCGATTTTGGAAGAAGCTGGGACGATCACTTGCCGTTAGCAGAGTTCTCGTACAATAACCGTTATCATGCCAGCATTGGCATGCCACCCTACGAGATGCTGTACGGTAGGAAGTGTAGGACGCCCGTATGATGGGGAGACATTGGGCAGAAGGAACTGGGAGGTGTCGAGGTGGTTGAAGCAACGACTAAGAAGTTAGAAAAGATCAAAGCCTTCATGAAGGCGGCGAAAGGTAGGCAAAATCGTATGCGGATAAGAGGCGGAGACCGATAGAGTTCAAGGGTGGGGACCGAGTCATGATGAGAGTCTCGCCCCGGAAAGGCGTCATCCGGTTCAGAAAACGAGGTAAGCTAAGCCTGAGATGTATAGGACCTTTCCGAATCATCGCACGAGTAGGAGAGGTAGCCTATCGGCTTAAACTGCCAGATGAGTTAAGTGGAATTCATCCCACATTTCATGTATCTCATCTGAGAGAGTGCTTAGCTGACGAAGACATGATTGTTCCACTGGAGGATATTGAAGTAGACGAACGGCTCAATTACGTTGAGCAACCAGTGGCAATCATTGATCGTAAAGGAAAGAGGTTAAGGAATAAAGTGGTTCCTCTTGTGTGTATACAGTGGAAGCACAGGAAGGGATCCGAGTCTAAGTGGGAGATTGAAGAAGAGACGAGACAACATTACCCACACCTGTTTGAGGAATAGCATGTTTCGGGGACGAAACCTAAATAAGGGGGGTGGACTTGTAACACCCGGAAATTTTCCTAAGCGAGTCAAGGAATAATAATGGGCTTAGACGAAAACCATTTAATAAATATAAAATGGTTGTGGGCATTAGACCGAGTTAACCCTTCGGGTCACGAGTTTAACGAGTTTGGGGTTGCGGAAACGCCAGACCTATATATAGAAGGATCAGCTGAGCAACTCTCATTTTCACTCAAACGCCCAATTCTAGAGAGAGAAAGTGTAGAGAGAGAAAGTGTCGGATCGAAGCTCTGTTGGCCAAGGATCGAAGGCTGGTGTTTGTGGACTCCTAAACTACAAGAATCAAGGTAAGAAACGTAGTTAAATTGCTCCATTTGGTGGAAAACCCGGGTTTGGGGTTTTGGGGTTTTAAAAGTGGCAAGAATCGCCCAAAAACACACGTTTTAGGGTAACAAAACATGTAAGAAGCTTAGATTTAGGTTCCTGGATGATAACCCAAGGGTTTGGGTGGAAAGGATTGGATTTTTGGGTTAAAATGAGCTGATTCGTAAATTTCAGCTCGTTCTGCGAATTTAAGTACTCGTCCAACGAAACTGTGAGTTCGTCCAGCGAAAATATGAGGATTTTCAGCGAGACTATAGTTTCGCTGCAGCGAAACTATACTTTCGCCTGGACGAAACTACTGTTTTTATGATAACTTCGCTGATGCCCAGGTTGACCCTTAGACACCGCGAAACTAGGGAATTCCAACGAAAGTTGGGCGCTCAAGGTAGCGAATCTGTCCAGCGAAACTGGCAGAAGACTGCCCAGCGAAATTAGCAGCGAAACTGCTGATTCGCCTAGCGAAACTACACTTTCGCTCGGGCGAAACTATTGCCGAAACTGGTAGCGAAATTAGGCAGGAATTAACTCTATTGAGTGTTAACTTAACTGCAGGCAGTGTAGTGTGATCCACGTCTTTAAAGCTTGATTGCGAGGCTGCTTGTCAAGCACAGGTGAGTTTCTAGGACCCCTCATTTACTTGTTTAAACGATTTTGGGGATGGAACACATATAAACTTGTTATGGAATTATGTATGGTTGATCGATTTGAGTTATGATCACGAGTAGTATGCTTAAGGTACGATTATGGCCTGTGTGTGTCTGTATGATGTGTTAGTATGAGTCCCCAAGGTTTAGGAGAGACAATTAGAGCTGTTGCGCCCGAGAAGGATGCATAGTCAAGTCCCGGCTTTCGGGATAAATATGGGAGCAAGTCCTTGCGTGGACGTTTCTGTAAGTGCCTGTAGATGACTAGTGATGTAGGCTATGTATGTATGATGTCGTGTATGATGATGTATGATTGATGTGTGTGTGCGTGTGTTCCTTATGATGATGTATGTATATTTTTCACGACTCATGTGTTATGACGATAAACGAACGAAGTATTATGTACGTAAAGTGAAAGATAATGAAAGAGGAACACAATAATAAATACATACATTAACGAACAAACGAATAAAGTCTTGCCATATTGAATAAGTCGATTGGTCCTTCTTTGTGATTGGCCATGGTCATGGTACCTCTACCGCTTACCTCTAGTACTGTGGCAAACTCTTTATTGATTTATGGCCCGGTAGCTAAGACGGTTCGGGGTATAGCATATGGTTTTGGTACATTAGAATTCAATGTGCATGGAAGTATGAAACGGGATTCTTGTCATTCGACCACAGTAATCATAGTCGAGTGCTATGAAGTGGGTAAAGCCTGACAGAATCCATATGAGAAGATAAAGACGATGATGTATAACGAATGATGAAGATAATAATGAATATTATCTCTGTGTACGTATGATGTATGATCATGTGAAACAAAACGGTTTCTAAAAGAAATATACTATGTTTACTATAAAAACTAGAACTCACTCAGCAACGCTGACTTTTTATGTGTTTCCAGTTGGCAGGTAGTGTTGCTGGGGATGGCACGAGGCGGCTACTCAGCTCTTTTGGGATGGCATTCTCCTTTTGATAATGCTGCAACGTCATGTGTTGTGGGCCCGTAACACACGCAACACATTATGTTGCATGCCATTAGGAGATTCCTAAGGGTTCCGATGTACGGAATTACTTAAGGAAAATTCTTTATGATGAAAAATTTTATGTTTTTATAATAGAGGTCACTGTTTAGGACCCTATGATTGCTGAGGATTCACATAAACGAGATTATCCTCGGTTTCGTATGCTCCAGCAGCAATCATAGTAAGCTAGGCAATGTAAAGAAAGCTTGTATTTTGTAATCAGGTCAACGATGTAATGCCTTGTAAAAGCTTTTATGATGAAATGAGAATGACCTTTTTATTAATTCCGCTGTGTGATTTTATTATGTTTATATCAAATTTATGTTTTACGTGCGATGACGACCACCGTAAGGTGCCCGGGAGCGGGGCCTTACAGTTCATGTAAAATGAATGGTCGGGACAAAGATGAAAGTGAACTTGGTTATCCAGTGTGAAGATGATGCGTTAAGGTGAAGAAGATGATAAAAAGGTTTAGCTTATTTTTATATGTATTTCTTGTTGTTTACATATATGAAGACACTATGTATATACACATAATCACCTGTACAACTTTTTTAAAACCCATGTTTCAATGTATGAAACTTTAATTTAGTTGATTGTATTGTTTCTTATTTTATTGGGTTTTACATTGTATACGTATATGTAGTAAATACTCGTTAGATATATTCATTTTTGGCTTATTCTTCTTCTTCTCTATAATGTCACTTACATATACGTAAACAAGTTTACTTAAACATAAACATTCGTGTAAAAATGCTTACATATATGAAATCATATATGTAGACATGTTTAAATATGTAAACATATATGTAACATGTTCAGATATATGTGAACATATATGTAAACATGTTTACGTATACGTAAGCATGTACGTAACTAATACAAATTTGCAGAAAAAACATCCGTTCTTCTAATATATTTTAGGTTTGTTTTTGAATCAATTAATTTGTGTAACATCCAGTTATTTTCTTTGAAGCCGACGAAAGAAGAAAAGAAATAAAGCCCAAAGTCGAGGGACCAAACTTGCCAAACGGGAAGAAACTTGGATGAGTGGGGGTATAAAAGGGGAGGGCAGCCCACACCCTCCCCATTCTTGCCAAAAACTCAGCCAAGGGAGAAGAGGAGAAAAAGGGAGAAAAGCTTGGTTCAGGTGGATTCGAGCGTGAAAATCAAAGTGTAGCGGGTCAAATCGAAGCTCTACTCGATGGAACTGTTTGTGTGACTTCTAGGACCCCTCTTTTACATGTTTTTGAATGATTTTGGGGCTGGAACACATCTGAAAATTGTTTTCAGGTATTTTGGGTGTAAACCCATTTGTGTATGTATGTGTATGTGTATGATTCGTTTGGGTCTTGATTTCAGGCTTGGTTGTTCTTGAATGGGGTCATGGTATGCTTCCCAAAGGTTTAGAATGGCTAATTTGAGCTTAAAAGAGGTTTGGAAGAGTTTGGAGGTCGAACTTGGCAGCTGCAGTTCGGGATGAACTGCATTCTGCACCCAGCTAGGGCTATGCGACTGGAGGTCCATGCGTGCGACTGGCGTGCGACTGGGTCCATACGCACGAAAGGAGTGCGACTGAGGTTCATTCGCATGAAAGTAATGCGATTGAATGAGATGCGGATGAAGGTCATGCAACTGAATGAAATGCGGATGAAGGTCATGCGACTGAAGGTCATGCGACTAAAGGTCACGCGACTGGAGTCCATACGCCTGTGAGTTGTTCGATTGAGGTTCATATGCACGAAAGGTGTGCGACTGAGAGCTATTCGCATGAAGGTCATGTGACTGAGGTCCATACGCCCGGATGTCATGCGACTGAGGTTCATTCGCATGGGAAGCATGCGATTGGAGGCTATGCGACTGGAGGTCAATTCGCCTGAGTGTTCTCATACGCATGGAAGACCACGCGACCGAATAGGGTCCATACGCCCGAATGACCATAGTATTGTCTAACTTTCAGGAAAGTTCGGATGTAGGCTCTGACTTTTAGGGTTGTAGATGACGTGATGGGCATGGATGATGTAAGATGATTTATGATGATGAGCTGATGATGATGATGATGCAATGCATGATGATGTGTGATACCGTATGGTTTTATATGATATGATGCTCATGATTCGTGTGATGTTTGATGTTGCGTGATTGTGCATGTTGTATGTTATGCATGATGTATGTTATGAGTGTGCGATATTGCCTTGTGTGATTGATGTTGTATGTTGATGATGTTCTTTATTATGATGTATGTTTATCTTTCCCGTGGCTTTACGTGTTACGTTAATGAATGAATGAAAAGTACCATGTAACGTAAAGTGGAAGATAATGAAAAGAGGAACGTAATGAAAGAATGCATGCGTTAATGAATGAATGAAAGTAAGAAAGGCTTGCAAGCAAATGTATGAGGTGAGCGACCCTGCTGTCGCAACAGACTCGAATAGGATCCTTGTTGCGTACCCCGGTACTGTGTCAGTCTTCGGACATGAGTCGGGGGTTTTGTTACAGGCCCTGGCACAGTATCAGTCTTCGGACATGAGTCGGGGGTATTGCATAAGACAAATAGAGAGATGAGATCTTTTTCGAGTATCCCGGTATTGTGTCAGTCTTCGGATATGAGTCGGGGTTTGTTTATCAGGCCCTGACACAGTATCAGTCTTCGGACATGAGTTGGGGATATTGTATGAGACGAGATAATGAGGTGAGCGACCTTGTGTTGCAACAGACTCGGATAGAGTTCAATCCATGTGATTGACTCGAATGGGATCTTTGTCGCGTATCCCGATGCTGTGTCAGTCTTCAGACATGAGTCGGGGGTTTGTGTACAAGCCCCGGCACAGCATCAGCTTTCGAGCATGAGTCGGGGATATTGCATGAGACAAGATTAATGACTGAGAAAGATAATTATGAAAGAACGAATGTATGAAATGAACTAATGAGAAGTGAATGATAATGATGTATGTTGAATGAACGAAAGTTAACGAACGAATGATGAAGATAATAATGATATTATCTATGTGTACGTACGATGTGTGATCATGTTCTAAAGTATAGTATGATTTGAAAGGAAGTAAAGAACGTTTAAAATCGAAAGAAAAGTATGTTTTATTAAAACTAGAACTCACTCAGCAACGCTGACTTTGATGTGTTTCCAGTTGTAGGATTCTATGTGCCCAAGACACGTAGAATATTGATGCGGTTAGTACGTTATGATCCAAGTCGGGTTATACCCAGTAACAAGCTTAGAAAACACCAATTGATATTTAATTGATGATATGATCATGCAATTAAATATTTACACCAAATTTAGAAAATGGGTTTTCTAAATAAATTGCACATGAGATGGAACAAATTATAAGGATAATTGTTAATGAGTTTATTGTTATTCTTGTCATTTAAAAGGGGTTTAAATAACACCAATAACATATGAGTGTTCTTTAATTAAATTGTTTAATTAAAGAACATATATGTCACAATTATATAATAAGTCTAGATGGTGACTTTTATTGTGTGATATATGACTAGTTAAAATGTGTTGTTGTTTTAATAAAATTTTGAGGGGGAAAGGTTTTAAATCCTCATTTTCAGCCGCCCCCCTAGTATACCATTGGTTCTTTAGTCTTGAACCCAACACACATCAAGACTAGTAAATACACTCCACTTTCTCTCATAATCTCAAGACATGCAAACTTGAATCTCCTCTCTCTCTCTCTCTCTCTCTTATGTTTACGGAAACAAGAAAGGAAAAAAGAGACTTTGGGAGCTGATTTGTGGTGTTCTTCCTAACAAGAAAGGTGCTTTTGAAAGAGCTTGGGGTATATACACTTGAAAGCTTCTTCCTTGGAGCCTTGGCCGAGATTTTAGCATCGAAAACTTTCATTCTTTGGTCGACATTTAGCTGCTGAAAGAGGTAGTTTGGCAGCACCTTTGTGGCTGTAATATTGTGTTGTTTTATATACATATAGCATGTTTATTCACATATAATGATCCTTTGATTTATGGGTTTGTTTTATACACTTGTATGGTCACTTAAAGAACATAATTTTCAGCTCTTAAAATCGGTTTTAAAGTTGTTATTCCGCTGCGTTTTCTGAAAGTTTAAATGGATAAACTTGGTTTTATGTTCTATCAAACCCTTCAATGGCATCAAGAGCCGGTTATGTGGATGACTTGCTTGTTTTGTCCTTTAAAATTGGTTTTAAAGGATGATTATAAACTCATAATAGGCTGATTTTGGGCTGCTATGTTTTGTATGAATGATTCCCCAAACTTTCAAGGTCATATCACACATGCTAGTGAATAGACCTTGAAAGATATATATTATAAAATGTTGATTGTTTGGACAATGTTTAAAACCCAAAATTTCAGTTTATGTTGGCTGAAATTTAGTGGTTTTAAGTGGGGTTTCATTATATGTTTGGATGATATGATCATTGGATGTTAGTGTGCATAACCTAGCCTTTGGCCTTATGATTTGGATGATTGGAATGGTTGATTTTTATTCATTCAATGGGTTGTAATATTTATGTTTATTATTTGGGTTGTAATTATTTATTCATTTGGTTATGTAATTAATAGATTAGGTGCATTTCTTTTATTAGAAAAAATGTATTAGCATACAATTTTGTAAAAGGAAGATGCACAAGATCGAGACCCAAAGGTGGACATCAAAGACATGGAACTTGAAGCATATGGATGCAAGTTCAAGTGGGAGTCTATGATGACCTCAATTTTGTGTTGTATTCAACCCTTAGGAAAGACCAATTGACCACACTTGTGATGGCAAACAAGTGTGGTCATAATAGTAGCTAAGGTTATGCACATTATGGTTGTTTATGTTTATGCTTGTTTGTTTGTTGTTATTTGATTGTATGGTTAAATTTTGACATTCATTACAAACTAATTAACAAACTTAACAAGTTATAAAAATGATGATTCTTAATCATTAAAAGGTAATAAGAGGTTATAAAAATGATTTAATGATTTTAAACATTAAAATAGGTTTTAATCAAAGGACCATTAGGGTACCTTGTATTTGAAAGCATGCAAATACAAGTACATAGAGTTTTCTAAACTAGAATTATTAAATCTCTAAACATTTGAAAAACAAGATCAACACCATCCTTTTACACAACACTTATGTCACTTGGGAACTCTTAGTGGGATAAAGGTCACCTAACCACTTTGAGGGAACTTATGACTTAAGGTGAGAATGCGATATTCGTGGGATAAAGGTCACCTAACCACTCATTTTGGCAAACTCACACTTGTGTAAGTAGGATGTCTTGATTTGCAAACCATGTTAAATGGATCACCTACAATATGGTTTCCAAATGGTGTTGATGGGATTAACATGCTGACTTTACATATGATGTTTAAAGTAGATCCCATACCTCTAGAAGTTGCAAATGGTTGCAACCGTCAATCGTTGACCACCTTATTAATTTAAATCGTGGGATAAAGGTTACCTAACCACAATTAAATGTAATGTTGGGTTCTAGATTTTAATATAAAAATGACCTTAAAAGGCATTAATTATTAAAAGTAGCAATATCGAAAATACTAAAATAGATCTTTGTTAAATTTTGTAGATGGCCACCAATAATGAAAATCACGATAACTCATCCGCGTCCAACCAATCATTACGAGCGATCCTCCAAAAGGAACGTCTAAATCATAACAACTTTATTGATTGGTATCGAAACTTGAAAATCGTTCTCAAGCAAGAGAGAAGATCATATGTTTTAGACGACCCTATCCCCGATCAACCTACTGAGGATGATTAGGAGGCCTACAACGATTGGCTGAAGTACACTGAGGATCTGTCCAAGTGTCTTGTCTCATGCTAGCGAGCATGACTCCGGATCTCCAAAAGGAGTATGAACATCACGGAGCTTACGACATGATAACCCAGCTGAAGGAAACGTTCCAACAGCAAGCAAGGGTTGAGCGATTCGAAACGGTTCGAGCACTCCATGCATGTCGTATGGACAACAACCAATCTGTTTCATCTTATGTACTTAAGTTGAAAAGTCATATTGACCGCCTCGAGAGGCTTAATTGTCCCGTCTCGAAGGAATTGGCCACGGATTTGATCCTAAATGGCCTTACCAAGAAGTTCAAGACATTCGTGTTGAACAACAACATGAATGCTTGGGACAAGAGCATTGGTGAGCTTCACTCAATGCTCAAAATGGCTGAGGCGGCCATGGGTAAAAGGGTTTTACCCGTTCTCACCATCAATGAAGGTGGGAACAACAAAAGGCCTCATCCCGCACCCAAGGCAAAGGTTACCAAGGGTAAGGGACCCGTTTGGGGAAAGGGGAAAGGGGTGGTAAGGGTACCACACAAACCACAAGAGAAGAGGCAAAAGGTTGCCACTAATGACCCATGCTTCAAGTATTGGGAGATAGGACATTGGGCAAGTAATTGTCCTGTCCATCTCCAAGAGTTGAAAGCAAAGAGGGATGCCGGGCAGACCTCAGGTACAATCTACATGATTCATATTGATCTTAATATTACATCTTCTAACACATGGGTATTGGATACCGGATGTGGAGCTCATATTTGCAATTTGTTGCAGGGGTTCACAAGAAGTAGGGACTTCAATCAAGAGGATGTTAGCCTCTTCATGGGCAATGGAACTAAAGTCTTAGTTGAAGCTCGTGGGGACTACATCCTAAAACTTCCAAGTGGCTTGGAGGTTATTTTGAAGAATGTTTTGTATGCTCCTAGTTGACTAGGAACATTATTTCTGTATCCCAATTAAGACATTATGATTATGTATTATCCTTTATTAAAAATGATATTCATGTTTTACTTAAATGGTATGTTCTATTTTAAAGCTATTCCCATTAATGGTATTTATGAATTAGTTTATGAAAATACTTTAAATAGTTCATTGTACCAAACTAACACCAAGAAACTCAAGTTGGACTTGAGTGATACCTATCTTTGGCATTGTCGTCTTGGTCATATAAACAAGAAACGTTTACAAACACTTCAAAAGAATGGTCTTTTAAAAACAAATGAATATGATTCATTTGATGTTTGTGAATCTTGTTTACAAGGTAAGATGACTAAGGCACCCTTTAGTGGAACTACCGAAAGGGCAAAAGATTTATTAGGAATCATACATTCGGATGTATGTGTTCCTTTTAAACCAATGACTAGGAATGGTGAAAGATACTTCATTACCTTTACCGATGATTATAGTCGCTATGGGTATGTGTACTTATTAAGGCACAAAGATGAAGCTTTTGAAATGTTCAAAATCTTCAAGAATGAAGTAGAAAATCAACTCAATAAGTCAATTAAAGTTCTCCGTACCGATAGAGGAGGTGAATACCTAAGTGATGTTTTTCAAGATCATCTTAGGAGTTGTGGGATTGTCTCACAACTCACTCCACCTGGAACACCACAACATAATGGTGTGTCTGAAAGGAGGAATCGAACCTTATTGGATATGTTCTGATCTATGATGACTAGAAGCTCATTACCTCTATCATTTTGGGGTTCGCTCTGCTCTCCGCGGACCAAAAAGGTGGAAAGGACACCCTTCGAGATATGGCATGGAAGAGTTCCATCCCTATCATACTTAAGGGTCTGGGGTTGTGAAGCTTATGTTAAGACTCCCATCCCAAACAAATTGGAAGTCCGATCCACCAAGTGTATCTTTGTTGGATATCCTACAGATTCTATGGGATATAATTTCTATGATCCATTGGAACAAAAGGTGTTTTGTTGCCAGAAAGGGTGAGTTCTTAGAAGCAAAGTTCCTTATGGAAGGAGCTGGCAGTAGAACAGTGGATCTTGAAGAGGATCAAGAACCACAACCCGATGCACGTTTGGTTGAAACTAGCAATCAACATGAGGATGTTGAGGATGATCAAGGGGTTGATCAATACACACTAGACGTTCGCAGAAGTGGTAGAACTAGTAATCCACCTGAAAGATACGGATTTTTCATGGATGGATGCTATGTGGTAGATTCAGATGAACCAACCACATACCATAATGCAGTGTCCAATTCGGATTGCGACAAATGGCTTGAAGCCATGAACGTTGAGATGCAATCCATGTATGAAAATCAAGTTTGGGAACTTGTTGTACCACCTCTTAATTCCAAGGTAGTTGGAAGTAAGTGGGTTTTCAAGAAGAAAACTGATATGCATGGAAACTTGGATATTTATAAAGCTAGACTTGTAGCAAAGGGTTTCACTCAAACTCAAGGGGTTGATTATGATGAAACCTTCTCACCTGTTGTGATGCTAAAGTCTATAAGGATATTGTTTGCCATAGCTGCTCATTATGATTATGAGATTTGGCAAATGGATGTCAAGACCGCTTTCCTAAATGGATATCTTGAGGAAGATGTCTATATGGTTCAGCCTGAAGGTTTTGTCGATCCAAAACATCCTAATAAAGTATGAATGTTAAAGAAATCAATCTATGGATTGAAACAAGCATCGAGAAGCTGGAATCACCGTTTTGATGAGGAAATAAAGAAATTTGGCTTCATCAAAAATGCTGATGAGGCTTGTGTGTATAAGAAGGCTAGTGGGAGCACAATAACCTTCCTATATGTTGATGACATACTACTATTTGGAAATGACATTCCAACCTTGGAAGGTGTAAAAACCTGGCTTGGAAGTTGTTTTTCCATTAAGGATCTTGGTGAAGCTGCCTATATTCTGGGAATAAAGATCTATAGGGATAGATCGAGGCGGTTGATTGATTTAAATCAAAGTGCATATGTTGATAAAATCTTGAAAAGTTTCAGGATGGAGAACTCTAAGAAAGGTACCGTACCTATTCAAAGAGGAACGATATTGAGTACGACTCAATGTCCTAGCTCAAAGGATGAGCAAGATAAAATGAAGGCAATCCCGTACGCATCTGCTATTGGATCCATCATGTATGCGATGATATGCACTCGACCGGATGTGTCATGCGCTTTAAGCATGACAAGCCGATACCAGCAAAATCCTGGAAATGGTCATTGGATGGCTGTTAAGAACATACTCAAGTACCTAAGGAGGAAAAGAGATATGTTCCTAATCTATGGATCTGGTGATGAGGAACTCGTTGTAAAAGGTTACACGGATGCGAGTTTCCAAACCGATCGTGACGATTCATGATCACAATCGGGATACATTTTCATTCTGAATGGAGGAGCAGTCTCTTTGAAGAGCTCCAAGCAGGATGTGGTGGCTCTATAACTACAGAATCAGAATACGTCGCCGCCTCATTGGCAGCTCAAGAAGCTGCATGGTTGAAGAAATTCATTGCCAATCTAGGGGTTGTCCCTTCCATTCAGGACCCCCTAGAGATCTTTTGTGATAACGTGGGTGCGATTGCTCAAATCAAGGAACCTCAGTGCTCATCAAAAGACTAAGCAAATTGAGCGGAGATTCAACTACATACGAGATGAAGTTCAAAAAGGAAAGATATGTATTTACAAAGTTCACACAGATCAAAATATTGCAGATCCTCTCACGAAGCTCCTTGAAAAGGGAAAGCATGAGGGTCATGCTTGTGCCATGGGACTTTGATATTCTATTGATTGGGTTTGATTTGTAAATTTTGTATTTGGATATTTGGAACTCTTTATTATTTGAATAAAATTATTTGGTTATAATGCTTCAATTAATGTTCCAATTTAGCATGTTTAGTCCATGAGTAAATTGTTTACACTAAATGTCCGTAGTCGTTCATACTTGTGGGAACAAGTGTGAGGGTAAGATTATTATGAACTTGGATTGGTTGATATTCATAAGGATGAATATAGAGCAATAGGTTGCTACCAAGGTTCATAGATATTTATGGGATACAAATATTGGACTAACCTGCATCTCAAATTTTACTACATGGAATCTTATTGATTGATCATAAGTAAATTTGAGTAAAGGAGAATATCATTTGGTATCCTCCGACCTGAGATACATATTGGGTTTTGATATTCACCAAGTATTATACCTTGAGCTAATTCTTTACTGTCCTGAAATAGTGGACAGTACATAAGGGTATGTTCAGGTATAACACGAGGTGTTTGTGAGAAAGGTATGTAGTCAAGATGGAATTGTTCCTCTTATTCGTTGAGAGTTACATGTCTAAGGCCTGATTAAGTTAAATCAACAAGGAATGATCATTCTGTGTCCTTGGATTTAACATGACATCTGTAATAAAAGGGTAGATGATTGATTCACCTAAATCATTTCAAGTAGGATACTTGAATAGGATGATGTTATTGAATGGCTATAAGTCATGCGTATTAAGGGTAGTAAACCGTTGTTAGGCGGTATTTACTGCTTGCATCAATCTTCTATGAATCTTGGGCAAGTGGGAGATTGTAGGATTCTATGTGCCCAAGACACGTAGAATATTGATGCGGTTAGTACGTTATGATCCAAGTCGGGTTATACCCAATAACAAGCTTAGCAAACACCAATTGATATTTAATTGATGATATGATCATGCAATTAAATATTTACACCAAATTTAGAAAATGGGTTTTCTAAATAAATTGCACATGAGATGGAACAAATTATAAGGATAATTTGTTGATGAGTTTATTGTTATTCTTGTCATTTAAAAGGGGTTTAAATAACACTAATAACATATGAGTGTACTTTAATTAAATTGTTTAATTAAAGAACATATATGTCACAATTATAAAATAAGTCTAGATGGTGACTTTTTATTGTGTGATATATGACTAGTTAAAATGTGTTGTTGTTTTAATAAAATTTTGAGGGGGAAAGATTTTAAATCCTTATTTTCGGCCGCCCCCCCTAGTCTACCATTGGTTCTTTTGTCTTGAACACAACACACATCAAGACTAGTAAATAAACTCCACTTTCTCTCATAATCTCAAGACATGCAAACTTGAATCTCCTCTCTCTCTCTCTCTCTTATGTTTATGGAAACAAGGAAGGAAAAAAGAGACTTTGGGAGCTGATTTGTGGTGTTCTTCCTAACAAGAAAGGTGCTTTTGAAAGAGCCTGGGGTATATACACTTGAAAGCTTCTTCCTTGGAGCCTTGGCCGAGATTTTAGCATCAAAAACCTTCATTCTTTGGTCGACATTTACCTGCTGAAAGAGGTAGTTTGGCAGCACCTTTGTGGCTGTAATATTGTGTTGTTTTATATACATATAGCATGTTTATTCACATATAATGATCCTTTGATTTATGGGTTTGTTTTATACACTTGTATGGTCACTTAAAGAACATAATTTTCAGCTCTTAAAATCGGTTTTAAAGTTGTTATTCCGCTGCGTTTTCTGAAAGTTTAAATGGTTAAACTTGGTTTTATGTTCTAACAAACCCTTCACCAGTTGGCAGGTATGTTGCTGAGGATGGCACGGGGCGACTACTTAGTTCTTTTGGGATGGCATCCATTGTTATAATGCTTTTGTAAGGGAATGTAAAATGTATTTTGTAATTCGTTAACGACATATTGTTTTGCAAAAGCTGTTATGTTTAAATGAAATGTATGATTAAATGTTTCCGCTGCAACGCTTTTATGTAAGAAGATGAAAATATATGTTTTATGTGCGATGATTGACCAGCTGTGAGGTGCCCGGGAACGGGGCCTTACAAGTTGGTATCAGAGCTAAAGTTTAAGTGAAATGGGTAAATTTTCAAAATAAACCTTAACTTAAACTGAGAATGTGACGGAAAGGAAAGGGATGCCAATATGAGTAGCTACGTGCCATCAGGTATTTTCTTTAATGTTAACCGGTATTTGTGCGCATAGTATGTGGTTATGTGCTGTTTGTAGATTTAAATACTGATGTAGTCAGGACAGGTAATGCTTGGGGTATGAAGAGTAAAGTAAGTGGCTAATCACAACTGGTCACTGTAATTAGGGACTTACTATACTTGACATAAACTGAGCTGTTCCCTTGAATGACCGTGTTGGTGTTTGAATATTTCAGTGTGCGTGTGAATGGATGGTGGTAGATCTTCGAAAGCCTCTCGTGGTGGTGGTCGTGGTGCTAAACCACGGGTCATAAGAGGAAGGCCTAGAGCTGAAGAGGTAGCTCATGAAGAGCCTGATACCCCTCATCCGGAGGCTGGTGACGAGAGTGCTAACTTGAGAGCCTCAATGAAAGAGGTTGTTATGGAGGAAGTGCACCAGGTCATGCAAACGATCTTACCGTCTGTGGTGACTAAAGTGATAAAGGCCGTATGTGATAGAGACAGAAGGGAGAGGAACCGGTCCTCGAGAGGACAGGAGCAACAGGAAACTGAAACGGTTCTTTCCGATGATGAGGAATAGGAGGAAGATCCTGTGCAAGAGCCGGCACGTGGCTGTAACTACGAGGCTTTTCGAAGGTGCAAGCCCCCTACCTTTGACGGTAATAGTACTGCTGCTGCTGCTCACCGATGGGTGAGAGAGATGGAGGCGGTACTCAATATCAGTGAGTGTCGAGAAGATCAAAATGTGAAGTTTTCTTCCCACTCATTTGTGGACTCAGCCTTGTGCTGGTGGGAAAACATTGTCCAAGCCAATAGTACCAAAGAAATCAGGAGAATGAGGTGGCCAGAGTTGAAGAAGTTGGTGATCGAGGAGTTCTGTCCTCATAGGGAAATGGACAAGGTTGAGAGAGAGTTTCTGCAGCTGGAGGCGGGAACAATGACACACCAGCAGTACACGACAAAGTTCAATGAGATGGCAAGGCTGGTGCCAGACCAAGTGACGCCTGTCTCACGGAAAACCAAGAGGTATATTCAAGGTCTGCCGACAGATATTCGCAGACATCTGATCGCTGCCCGACCAGGCACGTATAGGTCGGCGGTCGATCAAGCGGGAAGGTTGTACGAAGAGCGGGAGGCGATGGTGATAACGGACGAAGAGGAGGAGCGAGCCTATGTTAAGAAGGGGAAGGGAAGGCGAGATAATGATGGTGGACTTGTGTCTGAAGGTAAGGCGATGAGGGACAATGATCGGAAGAGAATAGAAAGGAGGGGAGAGGTATGCAAGAAATGTGGTAGAGGCCATGAGGGGGAGTGCAAGTGGGGACTGAACGTCTGCTTCCAGTGTGGGAAGGAAGGCCACAGGGAGAGGGAATGCCGCATGGCTAAGCGCTATGACTGTGGCGAGACTGGACACCTGAGCAGGGATTGTAAGAAGTCAAGAGCAGGAAACTCTGGTACGAGGAAGGAGAACAGAGGGTGAAGGCTAGAGCTTTTTCCATGACCAAGAGGAGGCTAGAGTGGACTTCAACTTGACGTCAGGTATGTTTCTAGTAATTTATATTTGTGCATTCATGCTTTGAATGCGGTGCTAGTGGTAGTTTCGTTCCTACTGCCTTATGTTGTAAGTTGCACGTTAGGAGCAGGAACACCAATGAGCCCTTTGATGTAGGAAATGTTATTAATAAATCCACTAGGTTACCTGATACCCTAGAGGATTGCGTGATGGAATTGAGAAAGCGTTTGTTCCTGCTAGACCATCCGGCACAGACTAGGGTGGATAGGTGTACACCATAAGATGAATGAACTGACACCCAATAAGGCAATCACCGAGTGTTGTAGGAAGGTAGTTTTATCAAACACGTCCGAAAAGAGTTCAGTGCCAACCTACGGCGATGGAGTAATGATAAAGGCCTCGCCTTGGAAAAGAGAATTGTGACATCCGGTAATTTTCTGTTACCAAACTCCGTTAGTTCCATTAAGTCTTGCATACACGTGTCGTGAGCACACACTAGTTGTCGTTTAACGTTGGTGACCTAATAATAATTAATAATGTTAAATTAATGATAATCTAGTTGATTAGATGATTATTATGTTATGCTTATGTGTTTACACGATTTAAATGTTAACGGTGAATTTTATCGCGTAACGTGGAAACGTGGGTGTAAATTCGTATGTTTGTGTTTTATAAAGATAAAAATATACAATTGTTATTATGGGTTTATAGCTGTAGTATTGTGATTAAAAAACATTTAAAAAGTGTTTAAAAGTGAGTTCTTTTATAAAAATATAAAACACAAGGATTAAAGGGTAATTATTGAAAAACAATTAATCAAAACAAACCCTAACCCCCCCTACACCCCATTGGCCGCAACCTGCATTCCCATCCCCTCTCCTTGCAAAATTCGACCAAAAGCAAGCATTAGGACCTCGGATTGGATCGATTTCAGGTGTTTGAAGACACTAGAAACATCAAACCTTGTTGCTTTGCACGAATTGAAGGTTGGTTTTCACGTTTTTCATGATTTCGCACCTTGGCCGAACCCTAATTTGAAATTTGGGTTAAAAAATGTCGAATTTGTTGTTGTTTGATGATGCTGGAGGGTTAGTTTGATAGTATACATGTTGTTTAACGTCGATAATGCAAGAATGATACGTTTTTGTTGAATTGTTCATGGACTTTGGTTCAAGATGAACCCTAATTCGAAATTGATGTTGATTATATGAAGTTGATGGTTGTTTGATAATGTTATGATTTTAGTTTGGTTGAATGAATGCTAGAATACATTGATCTTGCAAGAAATTGATGAATTGAGGGCATTGTTCATAGGTTAGTAAGAATAGTAACTTTATTTTGCATGATATGATGATTTGATGATGAATTGTTGTTGTTGAAGTGTTTAGGATGACATATGTATGTTAGATTGATGATATGTATGCTAGAAAACCAAGAATGAATATTGTTGTTCATAGATTTCCAAAAGTAGTAACTTTTGATATGAGATTGATGAATTATGATATTTGGATGTTGTTGATCTTGCTTAGATGTTATTATGAATTTGATATGGCATATTATTGATGAATGCATGTATACATTGGGTGTATGATAGATTTTAGGATGTACTTTCCCAAAAGAGAAACTTTATTTACACAAGATTTGAAGGATGATAGTTTGAGCATGTTTGGGACATTAGGAGCATGTTAGTATGTCCATGGATGATTTCTAAGGTGATAGAACCTGTTAAATAGGTTGTATGGAATGCCTATTTGGTTATGTGTGATTTATGTGCTTTGATGATCACGTATGATGTTGAATGTGGATTAGTAACTAGGACATTATGCTTGGGACTGGAAATTGATCATCTTGGTGTATGTTGAATGCAATGGACATGTTGAATGTGTTGTTGGTCAGTATGGATGATTAATTGGTAAATTATCTATTTTGGCCTATTTATGATAATTCATAGTTATGGGTCATATCAGTAGGTTATGTATGATTTAACCTTGTATGATGTATGATTATGTTTGTTTAATTGGTTTACAACCCATAATGTCACCAACGGGTCAAACGGGTCAACTGTGTCAAACGTGTCTCTTTTCTGAAACCTTGAGTCTTTGATTGTAGTGTACTTAGGGTTCCACATGTTCTCTGTTTACACACACTTATGTACTTACGTGATCTAGGTAACATCTGAAGGTTGTCTGTCCACTCTCACTTCCAAGTAAACCCTAAGTATTTGTACGCATATCAGGTGAGTTCATGCCTCACTTTATTTAATCTCTTTTGGGGGAGATAGCATACTGGTAATTTCACAAACGCTTTATATATTTAAGTTGTGTATAATAATAATATAGTGCTGTTTACCATGGAAAAGTCCTCACACTTTCGAACTGTTAATATTGAATAGCGGGGAAACTTGGGTAGTACTACTGGGTTTGACGAGCCCCACCTGCGTGACTCAAGGTTAAACGGGTCCAATTTGTCCTATGAACAATTGTCACGACCTGGTAAGTCGTGACAGGAGGCAAAAACTATCATAGTCAGCTTCAATTGCGAAATCACTATGAATTAATATTTTTTGTTAATAGACTAGCTATCTGTTACAATACACTGCTTATATATCACAACTGTTAAACTGTTTATATTTGAACGCCGACTCTTGAACTCACCAACCATTGTGTTGACATTTTAGTATGCTATTCTCAGGTCGATAACTCAGCTTGCCGGTAGGAGCACAACACGGGTCCAGCATGCATTCTAAGGCTTTATTTTATAGACACATTTACTTGTCTTTTAATTATCGGTTCAAACATTTGGATGGCGCATGTTTTGCCATATTATGCATTTTTATATTTTGGGTTTGTCTTGTTTACAAAACGCTTCCGCATGGTTTTAAAGTTTGAACTTTGGTTTGTTTTATTTTAAACATGGCATATAGAGTCGTTCTGAGTAACTATTGACTGTGATCCTGGTTTGTTCATACGCCTCGCGGTAAAACTCCACACGTGGATTTTGAGGGTGTGACAGATTGGTATCAGAGCCATTGGTTATAGAGAATTAGGTTGCATACACACTAGACTATAACCACACACAGTTAGTTAGTTACTTGTTCGTTATTTCCTTTACTGTATACTCATGGGCATACACATCACACTCTCTGCAACATGGCAGCATCGTCGAGAGCTCCTGGTTAGCGACCGTCATCACCTACTTGATCCGAGTCCCCACCTCCCGCACCTGTACCTGACAATGGACATGACTGGCCCCGTTTAGACTACCCACGAGGAGAGATTGATTGGGATCAACCTTTTGCCCTGATGGAGCGCGACCCCCCGCGAGACTAGAGTTTCTATCCCGAGTTCGTAGACCACATCATGTATAGGGAGCGTGTACCTGTCCCGAGGCCCAGGACTAGGAATAACACTGTTCAGCCAATGCCTTCACTCCCACGGACGGTGCAGTCCAATGAGCAAGTAATTGCTGCACTGGTGGCTACACTGGATACAGAGCAGCAACGAGTCAGGCGACTCACGGGTGACGTTTGTACACTACAGCACGAGGTGTACAAACTACGGCATCAACTGAATGCATTCGAGGAACGACACGGGAAGACCTTAGAGGGGTGTCACTACATGGCGGACGGTTATGTAGCACTTAGAGGACGCATGACTGCTCGAGAACAGCGGGACGAAGCAGCAGACAATAGAATTGCTACCTTAGAAGCCCAAATGGCAGCGCTTCAGATCACCATAGCTCCTACTCCTGTAGAGGACCCTGAGGACGAGGATCTTGAGGAGGCCCCCGAGGAAGAGGAGGAACCCGAGGAGGAACCCGAGGAGGAACCGGAGGAGGAACCCGAGGAGGAGGAACCGGAGGAGATGGAAGGTGACAGTGATGGTCGGATATTGTTGATTGATTTTCTTTATATGTCTTGGACTATGTAGTGTTTTTTTCTTTGAAACCTATATGGGAAGGGTTGTTTCCCCACCCGAATGACAAACTTAAATTTTGACATTGGTGAATACATTGTGACTCATTTACAATTTATTTATCTTGGTTATCATTTTTGTTTTGAATGTTGTGGTTGTGATGATTCATTGTTTCTTATTATTTACTGTACGTCAATGAGATAAATGTGTTTGATGTTACTCATTATTGTATTTGTGAATGTAAAGTGAAAAATGGACTCCCGTGGACGTGGACGTGGTCGTGGGCGTGGGCGCGGATGTGGACGTGGACGTGGCGCCGGAGATCATGGCGCCGGTGCCATAAACATGACCCCTGCTGAATTAGCTGCCCTGATAAACGAACATGTTCAGGCAGCGGTGGCTGCTGCCCAACCGGGACAGCCAACAGTTAAACGATAATAAAAAGTTAAATCAAACACCATAGTTAACCGTATAGGATATCTGATCAATGTTTATCGTGTTAAAACAGGACCACCAGTGTGTACTTATAAGTTTTTTATGGAGTGTAAGCCACACACCTACAGCGGGACTGAGGGAGCTGTAGGACTGGTACAATGTTTTGAGAAGACAGAATCTGTTTTCTCCAAATATAACTGCCCACCTATCGATCACGTGAAATATGCCACCGGGACCTTGGAAGGTGCCGCTTTATCCTGGTGGAACGTGCAAGTACAAATGCTAGGGCAAGCTATGGCAAATGAGCTTCCCTTGAATGAATTCAAGGAGATGATGACTGAGGAGTACTGTCCTCGAAATGAAGTGCAAAATCTAGAGATGTAGTTCTGGCCACTTAAGATGCAGGGCTCGGAAATAGAGGCCTACACTACCGAACTCATAAACTGGCCACCCTATGCCTGGGAATGGTGAATGAGATGTATAAGCGGGTCGAGCACTATATTCGGGGGTTGGTGCCCGAAATTCAGAGCATGGTGGCTGCTTCCAACCCTGCTACGATTCAGCAAGCCATTCGTTTAGCTCATAAGCTGACCGATCAAGCAGTGGAGCAAGGACGTTTACCGAAGCGGGGCACTGTGGCGAGCGTGCCTGATAACAAGAGGAAGTGGGATACCTCCAACAGCAACAAATCATCATCATCCAGCGGTCAACATCAACCTCAGCAACAACAGCCGGTTCAGCAACAACAACGGAGGTTCGATAACAACCGTAACTTCAACCAGACTGATTCAAACAATCAAGGACCCAACGGTTATGGTGGTAAACAACTAAGGTGCACTCGGTGTAACTACCAACATGTGGGAAGGTGTGACAATTTCAAGTGTCAGCGTTGTGCTAAGATGGGACACGCCGCTAAGGACTGTCGTGGTGAACTGGTAAAGAAGCCACAACAACCTCAGGAGACTCCCAAAGTTTGTTTTGAATGTGGGAAGGAAGGGAATTACAGGTGAAATTGCCCGCAACTAAGGAAAAATGGTAATGGCAATAATGGAAATGGTCACAACAACAACAACCATGGCAACAACAACAATAATGGCAATGGCAATGGTAATGGTGGCAACAACAATGGAGCCAAAGGGAGAGCCTTCGTCATTGGCTCAGGTGAGGCTTTAAACGACCCTACGACTGTTACTGGTAGGTTTTCTGTCAATGGATGTTTCGGTACGATACAATTCGATACTGGAGCCGATAGGAGTTTCATATCCTTAAAGTTCTGTAGTCTTCTAGGTGATACACCCTCTGCCTTAGAATCTAAATACACCGTAGAATTAGCCGATGATAAACAGATCCATGTAACGCATATCCTTGGAGATTGTAAGATAGAGCTTGCTGGTCATACTTTCGCTATAGATCTTATGCCTGTTACGCTGGGGAGTTTTGATGTAGTGATAGGCATGGATTGGCTCTCTAATAAACAAGCAGAAGTCATATGTCATGAGAAAATCATACGGATTCCTGTTGGTGACGAAATCCTTACAGTCAGAGGTGATAGGAGTGGTGCGGTGATAGGAATTATCTCGTACATGAAAGCACAAAAGTTGTTGCGAAAATGCCGTTTGGCTATTCTGGAACTCGTCACCGATAAGCAAGCGGAAGAAAGGAGAATGGAGGACATTCTCATGGTACGAGACTTTCCAGAGGTGTTTCCATAGGATCTTCCTTGACTACCACCTCATCGCCAAGTGGAATTCCAAATCGAACTACTCCCGATGCAGCCCCGATTGCTAGGGCACCTTATCGATTAGCACCGAATGAACAACAGGAGTTGTCATCACAACTTCAGGAGCTTTTAGATAAGGGCTTTATTCGACCTAGCACTTCACCTTGGGGAGCCCCTGTCCTTTTTGTTAAGAAAAAGGATGGCACGTTTCGAATGTGCATCGATTAGGGAGTTAAACAAAGTCACAGTCAAGAACCGATATCCTTTACCTCGTATCTACGATTTGTTCGATCAACTTCAGGGATCAAGCTATTATTCGAAGATTGATTTGACTTCTGGTTATCATCAACTTAGAGTCCAAGAAGAAGACATCTCCAAAACTGCATTCCGTACTCGTTATGGTCATTACGAGTTCTTGGTCGTGCCTTTTGGGTTGACTAATGCACCTGCAATGTTCACGGACCTCATGAATCACGTGTGCAAACCCTATCTCGATCAGTTTGTCATTGTGTTTATCGATGACATACTGATATATTCTAGGACCAAGGAGGACCATGAAGAGTACTTACGAATGATCTTAGAACTGTTGAAGAATGAGCAATTGTACGCCAAATTCTCTAAGTGTGACTTTTGGATATGAGAAGTGCAATTTCTAGGTCACATTGTTAATGAGAAAGGGATACATGTTGATCCTGCCAAGATTGAGGCGATAAAGAATTAGGCTATACCCAAAACGCCGAGCGAGATAAGGCAATTTCTGGATTAGCAGGATATTACCGACGGTTCATAGAGGGATTCTCTAATATTGCACAACCTCACACAGCATTGACTCATAAAGGAACGACATACAAATGGGGTGAGAGTCAAGAATCGGCCTTTCAGCTATTAAAACAGAAACTCTGTAGTGCACCGATATTAGCACTACCAGAGGGAACAGATGATTTCGTGGTGTATTGTGACACATCCATTCAAGGATTGGGTTGTGTCCTGATGCAATGTGACAAAGTAATAGCTTACGCCTCGAGACAACTAAAAGTTCACGGGAAGACTATACCACTCATGACCTGGAATTAGGTGCAGTAGTTTTTGCCTTAAAGATTTGGAGACATTACTTGTACGGTACCAAATGCACTATCTACACCGATCACAAGAGTCTTTAGCATATCTTTGAGCAAAGGAGTTGAATATGAGGCAACAATGTTAGGTGGAGCTTCTGAACGATTATGATTGCGCTATCAAGTACCATCCTGGAAAGGCGAACGTGGTTGCCGATGCCTTAAGCAGGAAAGAAACAGCTAAACCCAGGCGGGTGTGAGCCTTGGAGCTTACAATCAGTACTCATCTGCCTGTACAAGTTAAGGAAGCCCAGATAGAAGCTTTAAAGCGGAAAGTGTTGGTTTTGAGTCATTAAGGGAATGGATAAACAACTGGTGGTGAAATAGGGTGGAATTCGATACTTCATGGATAGACTTTGGGTGCCTGTCTATGGAAATCTAAGGGATTTAGTTATGATGAGGCACACAAGTCTAAGTACTCTATACATCCTGGATCTAACAAGATGTATCATGACTTAAAGGCGCACTACTGGTGGCCTAAGATGAAGGCGGATGTAGCTACGTATGTGAGCAAATGTTTGACCTGCTCAAAAGTAAAGGTAGAATACCAAAAACCATCCGGACTGTTACAACAACCCGAGATACCAATGTGGAAACGGGAACAAATCTCCACGACTTTTATTACTAAGTTACCCGGACTAATACTGGTTGTGACACAATATGGGTCATCGTAGATCGGTTGACCAAGTCCGCTCACTTTCTTGCAATCAAGGAACGGATGATGGAGAAATTAACCCGACTGTACCTTAAGGAATCGTTTCGAGACACGGTGTACCGATCTTAATTATTTCTGATCGCGATGCTCGTTTCACGTCACACTTCTGGCAATCACTGTAGAAATCTCTGGTACACGATTGGATATGAGTACTGCATATAATCCACAAACTGACGGCCAGAGTGAGCGTACCATACAGACTTTGGAGGATATGCTACGTGCTTGTGTGATTGATTTCGGGAATAACTGGGAAGTTCACCTGCCATTGGTGGGAATTTTCCTATAATAACAGTTATCACACTAGCATATAGGCAGCACCTTTCGAGGCCTTGTATGGGAGAAAATGTAGATCACCGGTTTTGTTGGGCTGAAATTGGTGATAGTCAACTAACGGGTCCCGAGCTAATACATGAAACAACTGAGAAGATTGTGCAGATACGGAATCGTATGGCTGCAGCGTGAGACAGACAGAAAAGTTACGCTGTCAAACGACAGAAACCTTTAGGGTTTCAGATTGGTGACAAGGTCTTATTGAAGGTCTCACCATGGAAAGGCGTAGTTCGGTTTGGCAAGCGAGGGAAGCTAAATCTGAGGTATGTTGGACCATTCGAGATATTGGAAAGAATAGGTCCAGTGGCCTATCGACTAGCCTTACCTGATTCACTGAGTGGAGTCCACGATGTGTTTCATGTTTCAAATCAGAAGAAGTGTCTATCTGATGAGACACTAATTGTACCACTAGAGACGTTTAAGTGGATGAACAATTACGCTTTATCGAAGAACCAATCAAGGTGATGGACCGTGAGGTGAAAACACTTAAGCAAAGCAAGATACCCATAGTCAAAGTTTGTTGGAACTCGCGACGTGCACTGGAATTTATGTGGAATGTGAAGATCAAATGAAACTTAAGTATCCTCAACTATTCGAAAAGACGATGCCTGCAGACGAAGGTATTGATTTAAATTTCGGGACGAAATTTCTTTCAACATGGGGATGATGTGACAACTCATCAAAAACTCACTAGATACTCACTAGATTTTGATTTCTGTGTGCCAATGCAGTAGACCGGTGATGAACACTCTCATCATGTAAGGCAATTTTCGAGACGAAAATTCTTTCACATGGGGAACCGGTAATTTTCCATTACCAAACTCCGTTAGTTCCGTTAAGTCTTGCATACACGTGTCGTGAGCACACACTAGTTGTCGTTTAACGTTGGTGACCTAATAATAATTAATAATTTTAAATTAATGATAATCTAGTTGATTAGATGATTATTGTGTTATGCTTATGTGTTTACGCGATTTAAATGTTAACGGTGAATTTTATCGCGTAACGTGGAAACGTGAGTGTAAATTTGTATGTTTGTGTTTTATAAAGATAAAAATATACAATTGTTATTATGGGTTTATAGCTGTAGTATTGTGATTAAAAAAACATTTAAAAAGTGTTTAAAAGAGAGTTCTTTCATAAAAATATAAAACACAAGGATGAAAGGGTATTATTGAAAAATAATTAAACAAAACAAGCCCTAAACCCCCCACACCCCATCGGCCGCAACCTGCATTCCCAACCCCTCCCCTTGCAAAATTCAACCAAAAGCAAGCATTAGGACCTCGGATTAGATCGATTTCAAGTGTTAGAAGACATTAGAAACATCAAACATTGTTGCTTTGCACGAATTGAAGGTTGGTTTTCATGTTTTTCATGATTTTGCACCTTGGCCGAACCCAAATTCAAAATTTGGGTTCAAAAATGTCGAATTTGTTGTTGTTTGATGATGCTGGAGGGTTAGTTTGATAGTATACATGTTGTTTAACGTCGATTATGCAAGAATGATACGTTTTTATTGAATTGTTCATGGACTTTGGTTCAAGATGAACCCTAATTCGAAATTGATGTTGATTATATGAAGTTAAAGGTTGTTTGATGATGTTATGATGTTAGTTTGGTTGAATGAATGCTAGAATACATTGATCTTGCAAGAAATTGATGAATTGAGGGCATTGTTCATAGGTTACTAAGAATAGTAACTTTATTTTGCATGATATGATGATTTGATGATGAATTGATGTTGTTGAAGTGTTTAGGATGACATATGTATGTTAGATTGATGATATGTATGCTAGAAAACCAAGAATGAACATTGTAGTTCATAGATTTCCAAAAGTAGTAACTTTTAGATATGAGATTGATGAATTATGATATTTGGATGTTGTTGATCTTGCTTAGATATTATTACGAACTTGATATGGCATATTATTGATGAATGCATGTATACATTGGGGGTATGATAGATTTTGGGATGTACTTTCCCAAAAGGGAAACTTTATTTACACAAGATTTGAAGGATGATAGTTTGAGCATGTTTGGGACATTAGGAGCATGTTAGTATGTCCATGGATGATTTCTAAGGTGATAGAACCTGTTAAATAGGTTGTATGGAATGCCTATTTGGTTATGTGTGATTTATGTGCTTTGATGATCGTGTATGATGTTGAATGTGGATTAGTACTAGGACATTATGCTTGGGACTGGAAATTGATCATCTTGGTGTATGTTGTATGCAATGGACATGTTAAATGTGTTGTTGGTCAGTATGGATGATTAATTGGTAAATTATCTATTTTGCCTGTTTATGATAATTCATAGTTATGGGTCATATGAGTAGGTTATGCATGATTTGACCTTGTATTATGTATGATTATGTTTGTTTAATTGGTTTACAACCCATAATGTCACCAACGGGTCCAACGGGTCAACTGTGTCAAACGTGTCTCTTTTCTAAAACCTTGAGTCTTTGATTGTAGTGTACTTAGCGTTCCATATTATGCATTTTTATATTTTGGGTTTGTCTTGTTTACAAAACGCTTCCGCATGGTTTTAAAGTTTGAACTTTGGTTTGTTTTATTTTAAACATGGCATATGAGTCGTTCTGAGTAACTATTGACTATGATCCTGGTTTGTTCACACGCCTCGCGGTAAAACTCCGCACGTGGATTTTGAGGCTGTGACAAGAATCATTCGATTCAGAAAGCAAGGAGAGTGAACACCAAGGTATATGGGACCATCCCAAATGGTTGGTCAGGAAGGAACAGTGGCGTGTCGTCGGGAGCTACCTGAGGAGTTAAGTGGAAGTCATCTGACATTCCATGTATCTTGTCTAAGAAAGTGCTCGATCGATGAAGTATGATCGTGCCACTGGAGGATACAGATATGGATAAAGTATTCAACTACAAGAGGCAACTGGTGGCTGTTTCCGATAGAAGGAAGAGAAGGGTTAAGGAGAATGGTGGTTTTGTGTGGAGGCAGTGGAGCCTAAAGGGATCTCAGCCTACGTGTGAGATCAAGGGAGAGGTGAGACAGTATTACCCGCAACTGTTCGAGAAGTAACAGGTTTCGGGGACGAAACCTATATAAGAGGGGTGGACTTGTAACACCCGATTATTTTCTTTGAATCCGACGAAAGAAGAAAAGAAATAAAGCCCAAAGTCGAGGGACCAAACTTGCCAAATGGGAAGAAACTTGGATGAGTGGGGGTATAAAAGGGGAGGGCAGCCCACACACTCCCCATTCTTGCCAAACACTCAGCCAAGGGAGAAGAGAAGGAGAAAAAGGGAGAAAAGCTTGGTTCGGGTGGATTCGAGCGTGAAAATCAAAGTGTAGCAGGTCAAATCGAAGCTTTACTCGACGGGACTGTTTGTGTGAGTTCTAGGACCCCTCTTTTACATGTTTTTGAATGATTTTAGGGCTGGAACACATCTGAATATCATTTTTGGGTATTTTAGGTATAAACCCATTTGTGTATGTATGTGTATGTGTATGATTCATTTGGGTCTTTATTTCGGGCTTGGTTATGCTTGAATGGTGCCGTGGTATGCTTCCCTAAGGATTAGAATGGCTGATTTGAGCTTAAAGAGGTTTGGAAGAGTTTGGAGGTCAAACTTGGCAGCTACAGTTCGGGATGAACTGCATTTTACACCCAGCTAGGGCTATGCAACTAGAGATCCATGCGTCCGAATGGCATGCGACTGGGTCCATACGCAGGAGTGCGATTGAGGTTCATTTGCACGAAAGTAATGTGACTGAATGAGATGCGGATGAAGGTCATGCGACTGAATAAAATACGGATGAAGGTCATGCGACTGAAGGTCATGCGACTGGAGTCCATACGCCTGTGAGTCGTGCGATTGAGGTTCATACGCACGAAAGGTGTGCGACTGAGAGCCATTCGCATGAAGGTCATGCGACTGAGGTGCATACGCCCGGATGTCATGAGACTGAGGTTCATTCGCATGGGAAGCATGCGATTAGAGGCTATGTGACTGGAGGTCCATTCTCCTGAGTGTTCTCATACGCATGGAAGACCACGCGACCGAATAGGGTCCATACGCCCGAATGACCATAGTATTGTCTGACTTTCGGGAAAGTGCGGACGTAGGCTCGGACCATTGGGTTGTAGATGATGTGATGGGCATGGATGATGTAAGATGATTTATGATGATGAGTTGATGATGATGATGATGCGATGCATTATGATGTGTGATGCCGTATGGTTTTATATGATGTGATGCGCGTGATTCGTGTGATGTTTGATGTTGCATGATTGTGCATGTTTTATGTTATGCATTATATATGTTATGCCTTGTGTTATTGATGTTGTATGTTGATGATGTTCTTTATTATGATGTATGTTTATCTTTCTCGTGGCTTTACGTGTTACGTTAATAAATGAATGAAAAGTACTATGTAACGTAAAGTGGAAGATAATGAAAAGAGGAATGTAATGAAAGAATGCACGCGTTAATGAATAAATGAAAGTAAGAAAGGCTTGCAAGCAAATGTATAAGGTGAGCGACCCTACTGTCGCAACAGACTCGAATGGGATCCTTGTCGCGTACCACGGTACTGTGTCAGTCTTCGGACATGAGTCGGGGGTTTGGTAACAGGCCCCGGCACAGTATCAGTCTTCAGACATGAGTCGGGGTATTGCATGAGACAAATAGAGAGATGAGATCTTTGTCCGTATCCCGATACTGTGTCAGTCTTCGAACATGAGTCGAGGGTTTGTTTATCAGGCCCCGACACAGTATCAGTCTTCGGACATGAGTTGGGGATATTGCATGAGACGAGATAATGAGGTGAGCGACCTTGTGTTGCAACAGACTCGGATGGAGTTCAATTCATGTGATTTACTCGAATGGGATCTTTGTCGCGTATCTCGATGCTGTGTCAGTCTTCGGACATGAGTCGGGGGTTTATGTACAGGCCCCGGCACAGCATCAGCTTTCGAGCATGAGTCGGGGATATTGCATGAGACAAGATTCGGGTAATGAAGAGTAATGAGCGAGGAAATGAATAAATGTACGAATGATGATGAAGATAATAATAATAATTATTATCAGTATGTATGTATGATGTATGTCAACTGACGAATGTAAAGTACGAGAAAAGAGTAAGAGAAAAGAAAGTAAAAGACAGTGAAAAGTATATACGAAAGTATGAATGAGAAAGATAATTATGAAAGAACGAATGTATGAAATGAACTAATGAGAAGTGAATGATAATGATGTACCTTGAATGAACGAAAATTAACGAACAAATGATGAAGATAATAATGATATTATCTATGTGTGCGTACGATGTGTGATCACGTTCTAAAGTATAGTATGATTTGAAAGGAAGTAAAGAACGTTTAAAATCGAAAGAAAAGTATGTTTTATTAAAACTAGAACTCACTCAGCAACGCTGACTTTGATGTGCTTCCAGTTGGCCGGTATGTTGCTGAGGATGGCACGAGGCGACTACTCAGTTCTTTTGGGATGGCATCCATTGTTATAATGCTTTTGTAAGGGAATGTAAAATGTATTTTGTAATTCGTTAACGACGTATTGTTTTGCAAAGCTATTATGTTTATATGAAATGCATGATTAAATGTTTCCGCTGCAACGCTTTTATGTAAGAAGATGAAAATATATGTTTTATGTGCGATGATTGACCAGATATGAGGTGCCTGGGAATGGGGCCTTACAATTTGATTTAAATTAAACTAATATTCTGTTTGGTGGGAGAGAGTGAGAGAGAGAGAGATTTAAGGGATTTCAGTTGTTTTAAAAATAAAAATTATAATCTTTCTAATATACCCTTTATCACTCAATTATACCAATTATCTATTAAATATTTCTAAAATTACTATTGATGAATATCAACCATTGATCAATTTTGATCAATGGTTTAAAAGTAGTTTTCTTGGTTTTCTTATAAATAAAGGTTTTATTAGGAACCCTTCCCTATATATATATATGTATGTATGTATAGATAGTATGTATGTATATATGTATATATGTATATATGTATGTATTGTGACATCCGGTAATTTTCGTTACCAAACTCCGTTAGTTCCGTTAAGTTTTGCATACACGTGTCGTAAGCACACACTAGTTGTCGTTTGACGTTGGTGACTTAAAATAATTAATAATGTTAATTTAATAATAATCTAGTTGAAAAGATGATTATTATGTTATGTTTATATTTTTACGCGATTTAAAGACTATTTGAGAATTTTATCGCGTAACGCGGAAACGCGCGTGTTAATTCGTATATTGCGTGTTTTATAAAGATAAAAATATAATGGTTATTACTAGTTTATATACTTGTTAGATGGTTAAAAATGCTTTTAAAAGAAGTTAAAAGCTGAATTTTTATAAAATACAAGTTGAAAGGGTTAAAGATGTAAATGTGATTAATTAATTTAACAAAAAAATAAACCCTAGCCCCATTCCCCCCAAATCACGACAGCAGCCTACTCCTCTCCCTCCCCTGCGAATTTCGACCAAGAAGCAAGGTTTAGAGGCTGTTTGTGATCGATTTCAAGCCCTACAACAAGTTAGGAACATCAATTGCAAGATAATACAAGTTTAAAGGTAAGAATTTTACAAGTTTTGTGATGTTCTTGATATGGTCGAGCAAGGGCTGCGAAATTGGGTCTTAGGGTGCTGAAAAATTGATGTTTTGTTGATGTTAGTATGTTAGTTGGATTGATTACATGTCGTTTAACGTTGATTATGCACGAATTGTATGTTTTTAGTGGATTGATCATGAACTTTGGTGGTTATGAACCCTAATTCGAAATTGATGATTATAACATGGAATTGATGATTGTTTGATGTTGTTAGGAAGTTAATTAGGTTGTTGAATGCTAGAAAACATGGATTTTACAAGAAATTGGTGAATTGAAGGATTTGTTCATAGGTTACTAATAATAGTAACTTTATTTTGTATGTAATGTTGAGTTGTTAATGTGTTGATGTTATAGATATGTTTATGATGATAATTGGATGTTGGATTGTTGCTATGAACATTGGTAATTCAAGATTACATGCTAGAATCCATATATTACTAAAGATAGTAACTTTTTGAGTATGAAATCTATGAATCATGTTAGTTAGATGTTGTAGATCATGTCTAGGTATGATATGAACTTGTTATGGTATATTATTGATGAATGCATGTATACATTGGGTGTATAATGGATTTTGGGTATTACTTTCCCAAAAGGGAAACTTTATTGTGCATGAACTTTGGATATTGGAAATTGACTTGTTCATGGTTTTAGGGTCATGCTAGAATGATTGTTATGAATGTCTAAAGTGGTAGAATCTATTAATTGGGTTGTATGGAATGTTTATTTGGTTATTGGGTGATTATTGCACTTTGATGGTCATGTATGGTTTGGTATGTTGATTAGTAACTAGGACATCATGTTTGGGACTGGAATTAATCATACTAATGTATGTTGCATGTATTAGGCATCTTGTATGCGTTGTGAATAGTATGAATGACTATTTGGTAAATTATCTGTTTTGACCCATATATGCTAAATCATGGCTATAGGTCATGTAAGTAGGTTATGCATGATCTAACCTGTTATATGATACACTGTTGTGTTTTGAACACACTGAGCATGCTAGTTGCTAAGGATTTATACAACTTGTATGATATGGGCATAGCATGATGATTTAGGTAATGTATTGGGAATGTAGCATCAAATGTGAGTCATTGGAATGTTAAACATGTATGTTATATGCTTATGATGTTTAAATGGTTTACAACGCATAATGTCACCAACAGGTCAAACGGGTCAACTAGGTCACATGTATGTTGTTTTTATAGAATCTTGAGTTCTTTGTTTGTAGAACACTTAAGGTTTCTCTTGGGATTTCTGTGTACATGTACTTATGTACTTGTGTGTTCTAGGTAACCTTTGAAGGTTGTCTTTCCACTCGTCCCTGTCAAGTTAAACCTTACTTGTCTAACACGCGTATCAGGTGAGTTCATGCCCCACTGTTTTATTAAATCTCTTTTGGGGGAGATAGCATACTGGTAAATTTTACAACGCTTTATATACTTAAGATGTGTATGATATTAATATAGTGCTGTTTATTATGATAAAGTCCTCACACTTTCGAATTGTTAATATTGGATAGCGGGGAAACTTGGGTAGTACTACTGGGTCTGACGAGCCCCACCTGTGTGACTCGAGGTCAACCGGGTGCAATTTGTCCTATGATTATTCGTCACGATATGGTGAAGTCGTGACGGGAGGCAAACATAACACAGTCAGCTTCAATGTCGAAATCACTATGTATTAATATCGTTTGTTAATGGACTAGCTAGCTATTACAATGCACATGCTTAATTATACGCTATTGATAAACTGTTATGTTTATACGCTACTGATAAACTGTTATGTTTATACACACTTGATAAACTGTTATGTTTATGCGCAAACTCTTGAACTCACCAACCATGTGTTGACTTTTTAGTATGCTATTCTCAGGTCATTAAGCTGGATTGCTGATAGGAGCACTTCACGAGTCAGCATGCATTTTTTTAAGATTTATAACTACCCGTCTTTTACTTATGGTTTAAACTATTTGGTTGGCACTTGTTTTGCCATATGGTACTTTCATATGTTTTGGGATTGTTTTATTTACTTTACGCTTCCGCAGGTCTTTTAAAGTTTAAACTCTGGTTGATTTACATTAAACGTAGCATATAGAGTCGTTCCGAGTAACTATTGACTGTGATCCTGGTTTGTTCACACGCCTCGCGGTAAAACTCCGCACGTGGATTTTGAGGGTGTGACAGATTGGTATCAGAGCCATTGGTTATAGAGAACTAGGTTGCATACACACTAGACTATAACCGCACACAGTTAGTTAGTTACTTGTTCCTGATTTTTCTACTGCATACTCATTGGCATACACATCACACTCTCTGCAGCATGGCATCGTCTTCGAGAGCACGTGGTAAACTACCGCATCACCCACACGACCCGAGTCCCCACCTCCTGGACCGGTGCCTGACGACGGACTAGACTGGCCTCGTTTGGACTATCCACGAGGTGAATTCGACTGGGATCAACCATTCGTGCCACCTGAACGTGACCCTCCCCGTGATTGGAACTTCTACCCGAAGTTTGTGGATCACCTTATGTACCGGGAACGCGTGCCTATACCAAGACCTCAGACTAGGACCAGCACTGGACAACCACTACCGACACTTCCGCGGCTGGTGCAGTCCAATGAGCAGGTCATTGCTGCATTGGTGGCAGCACTGGACACGGAGCAACACCGGGTCCGACGACTTACTAGCAGTGTCTGTACACTACAACACGAGGTGTACACGCGCGACACCAACTGGATGAACTAGGGGAGCATCATGGTAAAACCTTGGAGGGGTGTTACCAAATGCGTGATGGTTATGATAGGCTGAGTGGACGCGTGACCGCACGGGAACAGCGCGATGAAGAAGTCGACAACCGGTTTGCTGCTTTAGAGGCCCAGTTGGCGGCACTTCAGATAGCCTTAGCTCCTGCTCCGGTGGAGGCCCCCGAAGAGGAGGAGGAACCTGAGGAGGAACCTGAAGAGGAGCCGTGCAGATGGATGATGACAGTGACGGCTCAGGCATAGTAGATTGATACTCTTTTATTTTCTTTAAACAACTTGGACTATGTAGCGTTTCTTATTTTGGAACCTATGTGGGAAGGGTTGTTTCCCCACTCGAACAACAAACTCAAATTTTGACATTGATAAATGACTTGTGACTTATTTGCAATTTATTTACCTTTGGTTATTATTTTTGTTAATAATGTTGTGGTTGTGATGATTCATTACTTACTTATTGTTTATTATACTTCAATGAGATAAATATGTTTGATGTTACTCATTATTGTATTTGTGAATGTAAAGTGAATAATGGACGCCCGAGGACGTGGACGTGGCCGAGGACGCGGGCGCTGGCGTGGACGCGGCGCCGGTGACCAAGGTGCCGGTGACCAAGGTGCTGGTGGCCAAGGCGCCGGTACCATAAATATAACCCCTGCGGAACTAGCAGCCCTAATAAATGCACAAGTCCAGGCAGCGTTAAACTGCTGCTCAAGTAGGACAGGCCGCAGGTAAACGATAATGGAAAATTTTTGTCAAATCCTATAGTTAATCGAATAAGACATCTGATCAATATTTATCGTGTTAAAGCAGGACCGCCAGCATGTACCTACAAGTCCTTCATGGACTGCAAACCCCACACCTACAGTGGAACCGAGGGAGCTGTAGGGTTGGTGAGGTGGTTTGAGAAAACGGAGTCCGTTTTCTCGAAGTGCAACTGTCCACCTGCTGACCAGGTGAAATATGCTACGGGGACACTGGATGGTGCAGCACTGTCTTGGTGGAATGCTCAAGTGCAAATGCTAGGGCAGGCCATGGCAAATGAGCTCCCGTGGAATGAATTCAAAGATATGATGATCGAGGAATACTGTCCTCGCAGCGAAGTTCAAAAGTTGGAGATGGAATTTTGGCAGTTGAAAATGCAAGGTTCCGAGATCGAGGCCTATACAACAAGAACCCACGAGCTGGCCACACTATGTCCTGGAATGGTGAATGAAATGCACAAGCGGGTGGAACATTACATCCGGGGATTGGTGCCCGAAATTAGGAGCCTGGTGACTTCCTCTAACCCCGCCACTACACAACAAGCTATCCGACTGGCCCACAAACTAACTGACGAAGCTGTGGAGCAAGGGCGGTTGCCAAAACGGGGCGCTGCTGCAAGTGTGCCCGACAACAAAAGAAAGTGGGATACCTCCAACAACACCAACACCAACAACAACAATAGGGCATCATCATCATCCGGTGGTCAACACCAGTCTCAACAACAACAACAACCACAACAGCAACAAAGAAGGTTTGACAACAATCGCAACTTCAACCAGTCAAACTCAAACAATCAAGGACCGAGCGGCTATGGTGGTAAACAGCCGATGTGCACGCGGTGCAACTATCATCACGTTGGGAGATGTGACAACTACAAGTGTCAGCGGTGTGGTAAAATGGGGCACTTGGCTAAGGATTGCCGTGGTGAGATGGTCAGGAAACCACAGCAATCTCAGGAGACTCCAAAGGGTTGTTTCGAGTGTGGAAAGGAGGGGCACTACAAGCGAAACTGCCCGCAGTTAAGGAGGAACGGTAATGGCAATGGCCAGAACAACAACAACCAGAACAACAACAACAACAACAACAACAACAACAAAGATGGAAATGGCAATGGTAACGGTGGTAATAATGGAGCCAAAGGGAGAGCCTTCGTCATTGGCTCAGGTGAGGCTCTAAACGACCCTACTACTGTTACTGGTAGGTTTTCTGTAAATGGGTGTTTTGCTACAGTACTGTTTGATACTGGAGCTGATAGGAGTTTCATATCCTTAAAGTTCTCTAGTCTCCTAAGTGATATTCCTTCTGCCTTAGAATCCAAATATACCGTAGAATTGGCTGACGGTAAACAGATCCATGTGACACACATTCTTAAAGATTGTAAGATAGAACTCGCTGGTCATACTTTCGCTATCGATCTTATGCCTGTTACACTGGGTAGTTTCGACGTTGTGGTAGGCATGGATTGGCTCTCAAATAAGCAAGCGGAAGTAATATGTCACGAGAAGATCATACGAATTCCTGTTGGTGACGAAATTCTCACAGTCCGAGGCGATAGGAGTGGTGCAGTGATGGGCATTATCTCCTATATGAAAGCACAGAAATTACTGCGAAAAGGTCGCTTGGCTATCCTGGCACTCGTCACCGATAAACAACCGGAGGAAAGGCGAATGGAAGACATACCCGTCGTACGAGACTTTCCCGAGGTGTTTCCAGAGGATCTTCCTGGATTACCACCTCATCGTCAAGTGGAATTTCAATTGAACTGACTCCCGGTGCAGCCCCGATTGCTAGAGCACCTTATCGATTAGCACCGAACGAATTACAGGAGTTGTCATCACAACTTCAGGAGCTTTTAGATAAGGGCTTTATTCGACCTAGCTCATCACCTTGGGGAGCTCCTGTCCTTTTTGTTAAGAAGAAAGATGGCACGTTTCGAATGTGCATCGATTATAGGGAGTTAAACAAAGTCACAGTTAAGAACCGATACCCTTTACCTCGCATCGACGACTTATTTGATCAGCTTCAGGGATCCAGCTATTATTCGAAGATCGACTTGAGATCTGGTTATCATCAACTCCGAGTCCGTGAGGAGGATATCTCCAAAACTGCATTCCGTACTCGTTATGGTCATTACGAATTCTTGGTCATGCCTTTTGGGTTGACAAATGCACCTGCGGTGTTCATGGATCTCATGAATCGTGTGTGCAAACCCTACCTTGATCAGTTTGTTATTGTGTTTATCGATGACATACTGATATACTCTAAGACCAAGGAGGACCATGAAGAGCATCTACGATTAATCTTGGAATTGTTGAAGAATGACAACTGTACGCCAAATTCTCTAAGTGTGACTTTTGGATACGCGAAGTACAATTCCTAGGCCATATTGTTAATGAGAAGGGTATACACGTTGACCCTGCCAAGATTGTGGCAATAAAGAATTGGGCCATACCTAAAACACCGAGTGAGATACGACAATTTCTGGGATTAGCGGGGTATTACCGACGGTTCATAGAAGGATTTTCTAAGATTGCACAACCTCTCACCGCTTTGACCCACAAAGGAACAACATACAAATGGGGGAAAGTCAAGAGGCGGCTTTTCAGCTATTGAAACAGAAACTCTGTAGTGCACCGATATTGGCACTGCCAGAGGGGACGGATGATTTCGTGGTGTATTGTGACGCATCCATTCAAGGATTGGGTTGTGTTCTGATGCAGCGCGATAAGGTGATAGCCTACGCCTCTAGACAACTAAAGGTTCACGAGAAGAATTATACTACCCATGATCTGGAGTTGGGTGCAGTGGTTTTTGCCTTAAAGATTTGGAGACATTACTTGTACGGTACCAAATGTACTATCTATACCGATCACAAGAGTCTTCAACATATCTTTGAGCAAAAAGAGTTGAATATGAGGCAGCGGCGTTGGGTGGAACTTTTGAATGATTATGATTGCGCTATCAAGTACCATCCTGGAAAGGCGAACGTAGTTGCTGATGCCTTAAGCCGAAAAGAAACAGTTAAACCCAAGCGAGTGCGAGCCTTGCAACTCACGATCAGTACCCAATTGCCTGAACAAGTTAAGGAAGCACAAATAGAAGCCTTGAAAGAGGAAAACATTGATCCTGAGTCATTACGGGGAATGGATAAATAATTGGTAGTGAAGGAGGATGGAATTCGGTACTTCATGGATAGACTTTGGGTGCCTGTTTATGGAAATCTGAGGGATTTGGTTATGAGCGAGGCACACAAGTCTAAATACTCTATACATCCTGGATCTGACAAGATGTATCATGATCTAAAGGCGCACTATTGGTGGCCTAACATGAAAGCAGACGTAGCTACATATGTGAGCAAGTGTTTGACCTGTTCGAAGGTGAAGGTGGAATACCAAAAACCATCCGGACTGTTACAGCAACCTGAGATACCGATGTGGAAATGGGAACAAATTTCCATGGATTTATCACTAAACTACCCCGGACTAATACTGGTTGTGACACAATCTGGGTCATTGTGGATCGGTTGACCAAATCCGCTCACTTCCTTGCAATTAAGGAAACGGATAAGATGGAGAAGCTAACCCGATTGTATCTCAAGGAAATCGTTTCGAGACATGGCGTACCAATCTCAATTATCTCTGATCGCGATGCTCGTTTCACGTCACACTTCTGGCAGTCACTACAAAAATCTTTGGGTACACGATTGGATATGAGTACTGCTTATCATCCACAAACTGACGGTCAGAGTGAGCGTACCATACAGACTTTGGAGGATATGCTACGTGCTTGTGTGATTGACTTCGGGAACAACTGGGAAGTTCACCTGCCTCTGGTGGAATTCTCCTATAATAACAGTTATCACACTAGCATACAGGCAGCACCTTTCGAGGCTTTGTATGGGAGAAAGTGTAGATCACCGGTTTGCTGGGCTGAAATTGGTGATAGTCAACTAACGGGTCCCGAACTCATTCATGAAACAACTGAGAAGATTGTGCAGATACGGAACCGTATGGCTGCAGCAAGGGATAGACAGAAAAGTTATGCTGACAAGAGGCGGAAACCTCTCGAATTTCAAATTGGCGACAAAGTGTTATTGAAAGTCTCACCGTGGAAAGGCGTAGTTCGGTTTGGCAAGCGAGGAAAGCTAAATCCGAGGTATGTTGGACCATTTGAGATACTGGAAAGAATAGGTCCGGTGGCCTATCGACTAGCCTTGCCTGATTCGCTGAGTGGAGTGCACAACGTGTTTCACGTTTCAAATCTGAAGAAGTGCCTATCTGACGAGACACTCATTGTACCACTAGAAGATGTTCAAGTGGATGAGCAATTGCGCTTTATCGAAGAACCCGTCGAGGTGATGGATCGTGAGGTGAAAACACTTAAGCAGAGCAAAATACCTATCGTCAAAGTTCGTTGGAACTCGCGTGTCGTAATTTTCCGTTAGTTCCGTTAAGTTTTGCATACACGTGTCGTAAGCACACACTAGTTGTCGTTTGACGTTGGTGACTTAAAAATAATTAATAATGTTAATTTAATAATAATCTAGTTGAAAAGATGATTATTATGTTATGTTTATATTTTTACGCGATTTAAAGACTATTTGAGAATTTTATCGCGTAACGCGGAAACGCGCGTGTTAATTCGTATATTGCGTGTTTTATAAAGATAAAAATATATAATGGTTATTACTAGTTTATATACTTGTTAGATGGTTAAAAATGCTTTTAAAAGAAGTTAAAAGCTGAATTTTTTATAAAATACAAGTTGAAAGGGTTAAAGATGTAAATGTGATTAATTAATTTAACAAAAAAAATAAACCCTAGCCCCCATTCCCACCCAAATCACGACAGCAACCTACTCCTCTCCCTCCCCTGCGAATTTCGACCAAGAAGCAAGGTTTAGAGGCTGTTTGTGATCGATTTCAAGCCCTACAACAAGTTAGGAACATCAATTGCAAGATAATACAAGTTTAAGGTAAGAATTTTACAAGTTTTGTGATGTTCTTGATATGGTCGAGCAAGGGCTGCGAAATTGGGTCTTAGGTGCTGAAAAATTGATGTTTTGTTGATGTTAGTATGTTAGTTGGATTGATTACATGTCGTTTAACGTTGATTATGCACGAATTGTATGTTTTTAGTGGATTGATCATGAACTTTGGTGGTTATGAACCCTAATTCGAAATTGATGATTATAACATGGAATTGATGATTGTTTGATGTTGTTAGGAAGTTAATTAGGTTGTTTGAATGCTAGAAAACATGGATTTTACAAGAAATTGGTGAATTGAAGGATTTGTTCATAGGTTACTAATAATAGTAACTTTATTTTGTATGTAATGTTGAGTTGTTAATGTGTTGATGTTATAGATATGTTTATGATGATAATTGGATGTTGGATTGTTGCTATGAACATTGGTAATTCAAGATTACATGCTAGAATCCATATATTACTAAAGATAGTAACTTTTGAGTATGAAATCTATGAATCATGTTAGTTAGATGTTGTAGATCATGTCTAGGTATGATATGAACTTGTTATGGTATATTATTGATGAATGCATGTATACATTGGGTGTATAATGGATTTTGGGTATTACTTTCCCAAAAGGGAAACTTTATTGTGCATGAACTTTGGATATTGGAAATTTGACTTGTTCATGGTTTTAGGGTCATGCTAGAATGATTGTTATGAATGTCTAAAGTGGTAGAATCTATTAATTGGGTTGTATGGAATGTTTATCTGGTTATTGGGTGATTATTGCACTTTGATGGTCATGTATGGTTGGTATGTTGATTAGTAACTAGGACATCATGTTTGGGATTGGAATTAATCATACTAATGTATGTTGCATGTATTAGGCATCTTGTATGCGTTGTGAATAGTATGAATGACTATTTGGTAAATTATCTGTTTTGACCCATATATGCTAAATCATGGCTATAGGTCATGTAAGTAGGTTATGCATGATCTAACCTGTTATATGATACACTGTTGTGTTTTGAACACACTGAGCATGCTAGTTGCTAAGGATTTATACAACTTGTATGATATGGGCATAGCATGATGATTTAGGTAATGTATTGGGA